>CABFOW010001410.1:46473-67573 GCA_902141385.1 Timema californicum | reverse complement strand
CCCCTCCCTTCACCGTTCTCTCTACCAACAGTATAGCAGGGGTAGGTTAGGAAGGGAAGGAGATATCTCCCTACTCCCACCCTCCTAAATCCCTCCCTCCCTTCCTATCTTCTACAAGGGGCTGTGTGCTCATAGGGTGTGATGTGTCACAATGTTGGTCAGTATTTGCTACTGAATTATTTGTATATTATTAGAGGTCAAATCCTATATCTCTCAAATCCAAATCTCTATCTTTAATCACCTTGACGTCACCGGTAGGCAACGCCCTTAAGTTAATTTTCAAGTTTTATGCCGTAGCAGTTATAATTATGTTCATAAATTGCATGCTATAACCCTTTCATTATTATTATTATTATTACTATACATTTCGTAACAAAAAGTAAATAAAAATATAATCACTCTCTTTTCCAGCCCATAAATATTTTTAGTTTCTATCAAACGTTAAAAAAAGATTTAAAAATTGGTCATCTGTGAAAGGTTTTAAATTTGATGAGATATAACTGGACAAATTTTATCATTTCCAAGCGGCTTACATCCACAACTGTTATAATAAAAAAAAAAGCGAAATTGGGCTGCATTATATGGCCTAAAGTCCATGGGTCAAACAGAATAACAGATTGGGCCATATATGGCCTAATGGCCACAAGTTTGGCTTGCTTGGTTTATTCCAACATTTATAATTTTACTTAAATTATAGTAGTGTAAAAAGTTATAATTTAGTAATTAATTTTATTTTATAAAGCAAATTAAAAATTAATGTCATAAGGTTAACATCCTATGTTTAAAGAGTGTTGTAAGATTTAAATTCGAGTTCTAAATTTGATATTTATGGGTGGAATAACGATTCAGATTAAAAAAACTGATTAGACCTATTTCTAAAAAATTATTATTATTATTATTATTATTATTATTATTATTAGCACCGCGTCTTACTACCCGTTCGGGTTATACGCACTAAAAAATAAAAATAACAGAACGGGGTTCAAACCTGAACCAATCTCTCGCCGGAATACAGGACAGTATTAGACTGACGTCTTTTATCAGGTGATTACTGCTGTAGATGCAAGGTTGGTTCTCCAGATAGAAATAAAGATAATATCGAATCTTATCTACATCCGTAGCTCGGTTAGCGGAAAGATTATCCCATACCAATGTACCGTTGTCCAGGGTAAGCACGAATGTACTAATCGTACACCCTTTCCGTGGAGGCTCTTTCCATGTCCCGATGAGATGAGAAGAAATTATAGTGAATATGAGAGTGTTAAACCAGTGGAAACACTTGAACCAAACTTAAACCTAGTTAAACAAACCCTGGTGACAGTTGAGGTATATTCCCTTTCGAGAAGAATCCCCGGTACCAGCCGGAAATTGAACCCGGGACCTCTAGATCAGTATCCAGGGGGCTTTGACCACTATAGCACGAGGCCGGTTAGCTAGAAATAATTATTAAAGTTAATACCATCCGATCATTCTCCAGACCAAATAAAAATTGCTATTCCAAACATTTGAAACAATGTAAAAAAAAATAGCCTCATGGCTTCTTTGGTGCTGACTGACAGCTCACCGCTGACTTCTGAGAGTCGACATTTAGGTATACACCTAAATTTTGACCGTCAGAAGTGACAGCTTCTAAACACACGTTTTTGCAGATCATATGGTTCGGCGTAGGTATACATAATTTTGTCTGGTAACTTTTCAAAGCTGTCAGTCAGCACCGAAGAAGTAATGGGGCTACTGTACTGTATATTATATAGTTCTAGAATGATCTTGTTCGTGATGTGAAAAGAACACGTTCTCTTGGATGATTTCAGAGCTTACCGAGGTCCTCGTTACGCACCCGGCCTTTCTACCAACCCCTCTACTGAAAGCTGTAAGACCAGACTGGCTCTTAACATCACAGAGACTACACGAGGACACTCATACCAGACAAACACGACCTCAAACTTCACCTGAACAATCTACAGTTATTGTAACTACCTTCAGAACTAATATGACTCTAAACTTCACCTGAACAATCTACAGTTATTGTAACTACCTTCAGAACTAATATGACTCTAACTTCACCTGAACAATCTACAGTTATTGTAACTACCTTCAGAACTAATATGACTCTAACTTCACCTGAACAATCTCCAGTCAGTGTAACTACCTTCAGGACTAATATGACCATAACCCTGGGATTCAATATTGACCCAAATCTCGCCTGAACAATCTCCAGTTAGTGTTACAGCATGACTCAAACACTGGGTTTCAAAATTGTATAGTTAACCGATCTTCAAAAACTGTTGAGGTTACTATGTATAGATAATTAAACTCTATGTTTCTACTGGAGAATTATTTTTTCTTATTTTGTTCAAAAAGTTTTGATGTAAAAACTAAAAAAATAAAAAAAACACTGCCCTTTTCTCATGTTCCCTCTACTCCCATTTTAATACATCCAACCGGCCATCACCGCAAAGCAAGATTAAATGAGACTGACATTTAGACAACGTATCCACCAATTTGTCACGATCAACAATTGATGTTAGGGGTATACCTTCTCCAGTATGTCAAGTCATACTGTTGTACCGGCCTGGATATTGGATATAGGCCAATAGAGAGTGGAGGGACGACAATGGGATGTGCTGGAGATAAGTGACACTTGCAGCTGCAGGGTGCCCGGCACCCTGAGATAAACACAGGACGTTACAAACAACACAAGATAAGTGATATTAGCCACTACAGAATGACTGTCAATGTGAGCTAATTACAGGGTGTTACAAACAACACAAGACATTTTGTAGTGACATTTGCCAATACAGGATGTGTCGCAATGTAAGATGAACACAAGGCATTGCAAATAAAACCTTTTCCTAAAAGTAGATGATTACTCTAAAGACACAACATTGAAGATAAAAACTCTTAAGGGTCTCGACCTTTTAAGGAAGGGAAAGTAATCGTGTTTCAATAATTTCATTGTTTGCTGGTATAAATTATGTTATAGTTATGGAATGATTCTTACTTAGCGTTACCAAGTATACACCGCGTGTAGGTGACTATACAGTGTACATCTGTATGTCTTGGTCGACGAATTTAGGTTAGTAGACCTTTTTTATTACTGCCATCTGGTCGGTGAATTTTGGTTGGTAGGCCTCCTTTATTCCTGTCACTTTGTCGGGGAATTTTGGTTGGAAGGCCTCCTTTATTCCTGTCACTTGGTCTGGGAATTTTGGTTGGTAGGCCTCCTTTATTCTTGTCCCCTGGTCGGGGAATTTTGGTTGGAAGGCCTCCTTTATTCCTGTCACTTTGTCGGGGAATTTTGGTCGGAGGGCCTCCTCTATTCCTTTAACCGGGTCTGGGAATTTTGGTTGGAGGGCCTCCTTTATTCCTGTCACTTGGTCTGGGAATTTTGGTTGCTAGGCCTCCTTTACTCCTGTAACCTGGTCGGGGAATTTTGGTTGGTAGGCCTCCTTTATTCCTGTAACCTGGTCGAGGAATTTTGGTTGGAAGGCCTCCTTTATTCCTGTCATTTGGTCGGGGAATTTTGGTTGCTAGGCCTCCTTTATTCCTGTAACCTGGTCGAGGAATTTTGGTTGCTAGGCCTCCTTTATTCCTGTAACCTGGTCGAGGAATTTTGGTTGGAAGGCCTCCTTTATTCCTGTCATTTGGTCGGTGAATTTTGGTTATAAGTTTCCCTTTATTACGGTCACCTGGTCGGAGAATTTTGGTTGTAAGACCCCCCTTTATTGATTCCATATTATTAAACTAGCAGAATACAGCCCACGAGCCCTGATAGATGTTCTAGAAATATTGAGTTCACATTTTTTAAATCCAAAGGCTAGATTCAATAGCTGCCATTGAGAAACTAATTCGTTATGCACCAACGGATAGTTTGTTTTTAAACTCTCTTGCGCACGAACATGTTTGAGGCTGTCTGATGTTAAAATACTGCATTCTGCTTAAGTAGCTTAACAATTTGAGAACATTGGTATTATGACTATGGAGACAAAGATACTTCCGTTGTCGAAAACGGTTTAGATGCAAGTCTAGATAACAAGCTTAATGTGAGAAATGACATGAGGTGTCCAACCTCTCAGTGAAATCGTCAATGACAAAATGAAACAGAATAAAGAGCAAAATATGACCATTCTTGCGCATAAGGAAAACACCTTTTTTGGGTAAAATATAAAACTGTTAATATATATTTTAAAATTCAGTTGGATATGAATGTAAGACTTCACCACTCCAACCTTTCTCCTTCCTCACTCCTTCACCTAACTTCTTTGATACCATTTATGATATTTCTACTTGTATTAGTAAATAATAAATAATCTAGCAAATAATATTATTATTTTATTTGTTTAAGCAATATTTAAATACATTGTATAGTAATTAATAATTTCTATAAAAATAATGTAAGCCATATAAAATTATATTGAGTATAATAATTAATTTAAATAATACTATTTTACTAAACTTAAACTGATATTTCAATTCCTTAAACAAGAGATTGTTTAACAAAGTAAATTTAGGCATAATTTTCATTGTTCAGATCCTGGATTTTATTTTTGTTCTTCTTTGAGTTATTTTGCCGTGTCATAGGATCTTCGCGCCTCATCGACCTTCTTCTCGCTTTCCAACGAGCACTCTGTCGTTCCTCTGTCTTCTTCTGTTCAAGTTCATCCGCCATCTTATGCAGTCTCGTGTACTGTGGGGAGATGTACCAGTCTTCTCCCTCATCTCCCAGTTCGTCATCTTCTTCCGGATCGGAGTAACTCAGGATGACGCGGTGTCTTGGAAAGCGTCCCTTCAGCGAATACCTGCCGTCGTCAGATTCCCCGTACCTACCCAGTAACGTCCTTATCCTTTTTTGGTCCTCCTGCCATTTCTTGAACTTTTGAATCAAGATATTATGACGTTCAGTAAAGTTGTCATTCTTATGGACTACACTTTCGTTAAAAATAGTATGTGGCTGATTTAGGTCCTCGTAGTTGCGGCGATTGTGGACATTGCTACTGGATCGATGGAACCTTCTTCTACCAGAGCCATAACCATGTCTTGGATAGTAAGATTCTTCCTCCTGAACGCCATTGTCCCAGCCATTTTCATCATCGTTGGTACTCAAAACATTCCTCTGATATGCTAACGGCCTGGTATCTGAATCATCGTGATTCAAATAACTATCTTCCAAATCATACTTTTCGAAAGACCAAGGGCTATCATCGCCCCTTGGTGACGCCAAGCCCTCATCGGGGTCTATGATACCGTTCCCAAATATTCTCTCAGCCTCAACCTCACCCATATCCTTTGGACTTGCGGGGTCTATGATACCGTTCCCAAATATTCTCTCAGCCTCAACCTCAACCTTACCCTTTGGACTTGCGACGTCATCCAAGTACTGGGGTATCTCACGTGTCCGACGTGAGTCACTCAGATGGGTGTCACTTGACCAGACCCTTGATGCGGCCCGAGAACGGTTGTTCCCCTTGTGGGGGTAGTGATAGACGCGCTCGCGTTCGTAAATGACGCGGGTGCCTTGCGAGCTACCTGGTGAGGGTGGATGGGTCCCAGAACCTGGAGGGACTCTGTATTCCGGTTCGCCGGAGGCCCTCCCGTGGTAGGTTACCTCTTTAACTAAATTACCGTCGTCGTCTTCATTTTGATCGTCTTTGTCAGGTGTGCTGTAATCGTAATCGTCAGGACTATCAAGGTGCATATTGGGAACATTAGATTGGGGCTTCTCCCATGGGTCAACATTATCGTCTTCATGGGGGTGCTTCTTTTTGTGGCTATCCGCGAGTAACATCTCATGTCTATCCTTGAAATAAGGATCATAACCTATGTGCGGGTACTTGTACCTGTCCTTTTTTCCATGTCTTATGGAAGAATAATCCGGCCTTTCTTGATGGTCGTGCCTGGTTCCCGGTTTAATATTATCGTTCGGGTAGCTCTCCCCATTCCGAGGGCTGGGTATTGCTTGTGGATAATCCTGGGTGTTCTTAGTGAAGTGGTGGCTCTTGGAGTTAACACGGTGCGTTGCGTGACGCGCAGAATGAGTTTCGTGATGCGGAGAGGATGTCTTATCGTGCGGAGAAAGTTGTGGCAGCCCCAGTAGCATATTGAGGGTGTTGATCTGGGTGTAAAGGTAATCGTGAATCGGCTCCACCTTTTCTTTTTCGTCCGCCGAGAGTGACTCGTACTGGGCGATGAGCCTGTGCAGTAAGTTGATCTTCCTGTGGATCTCCTCGGTGTAGTTGGCCACCACGTTGGTGTATTTGTCGAAGAGGAAAGGTTCGGTCATAGTCTGCGTGTATGACTGGTCCGTGCTCCTGGGTTTGCTCAGCATCCACTCGAGGAAGGATTGCAGCCGCATTGGTAGCTTGTAGCACGACCGTTTGTTCACCTCATCGTCAGTTAACCGGTGGACCATATCGACGACGTCTACTAGCATGTGCTGCATCCTCGCCTGAAAACTGAGATGAACACGGTATCAGCCGTATGGCACAGGACAATACTGCCACATAAAGTTTAGTTGATTCGAATATCTGATAAATACAAGTTTATATTATTAATTTCTATTATTAATTTGGCACATTTCATTTGTACTTTATGAACATAATAATTATAAAAGTTCATGACTGACATGCTAACTTAATTACAAAACAAACTACAACCCTCCAACACCCACTCCCCCACCAATTAAATATTTGCTGTAGAAGGAGAAGCTCCAAGTTCACTAATGGTATACTTTTCAGTCAAACCGAGAATCGAACCCAATATTCCCAATTCAATAGATAAATGCGCTACCGACTGAGCTAAAGTACCAGTCTAAGGCTTGTAAAGGTTACACATGTTAAAGGGAATTTACACTATCTAAGTTTTGCAATTTGATCTATAGGGGCTCAAATATAATATATTTCCTACTTTCGAATAAATAAAAGTACTTGTTATTCATTTTTAAACAATTATAACCAGGAATCTAACACATGAATTTAGACTATGTCACCTCTAACTAATACTAGCTCGAAGTTAAATTGCTCAAATTTCTTGTACGGACACATTTTTCAATTTAGTTTTCTTATAATATGTTTACAGGATGGACAATAAAACAAATATTTATTGTGTATGAAATAATTTTGAATATAATTATTTAGATTAAATTGAAAAATTTAAAATTATTTATGAGAAAGGTATTGTTTTTAATAGCTTTCATTTTCTTAACCATCGTTCAAAATATATATAATTGGCAATCCTTACAAGCCTCGGTCTTAAATAATTCATAAATATTGTTATCCATCAGTTAATCATAAATTTGTATTTTAAATATAAATAAATGGTGAAAAATAATCAAATCTTCGATCCTATTCTTTATTTTGAAATCTTGAATTTTTTTTTAGCGCCACGTCTTGCTACCCGTCCGGGCTATACGCACATGTACTAATTTCGTTAATGTGTTAGGTGTGGCTAGGGTTGAATTTTAGAAAGCGTACTCGCATTTGCGCGGAGAGAAAGTGTAAAACAATTGATGAAAAGTCACTTTCAGTACAGCCAACGGTATTCTAGCTCCAATCTTCCCATAATCGGCATCATAATCTATTGTAAGAGTGACGGTTTATAGGATTTGGTCACCTAAGTGATTGAAATATTGTCTTAATAGTTTTTTTTATCCTATCTGAGGTCATTCTAAGAAATCAAATTTATAAAACTAATACTAACTTTTTGTTGTTGCTTGTTTCGTTCAGTAGGTTGATATCAGGCTTGCCGTTTAACGCGAACCTAGAAGTCTGCAAAAGTCCCGGACCGACCAGGTCACGAAGGTGCTCCGCGTTGTGGGTCTGCTTCAATATCTGATCTACGATCCACAGTGGCAGGTCCCCTGTCAGGAACCCATCCGTCTGCTCATCGTCCTGAGGTTGATCGTCGTAGTCATCATCATATGAATTGGGATCCCATTTGCGTCTACCATGGTCGAAGAGCTCGAAGGAGTGTGACGTCGCTTTCTCTCGGGGTTGTTTTAATTTCGAAGAAGCTGGGCCATCATTTGGGTGGGCCCCACTGTTTGGAAGAGCTGGGTAGGTACCGCCTGTCTTACCGGGGTCCATCCTGTCGATCACTATTCGAAATTTCTCGTCTGGTATTCTCTGAAGCTTGTCTTTTTGGTCATCCGTTTGTTTAGGAGTTTTATCACCCTCACTATCGAAAGTAGGGTTGTCATCCTCGTGTTCTTCACGACCGATGTTGGGTTTCATCTCTTTGAAGTTTCCTGCGTCACCAGAAGCGGATGCTCCCTCTTTCTCCCAAAGAGATGTATCTTTATTTTTATCACTATCCTTATTTTTATTTTGGAGAAGGTCCTTCACAACTTCGTTCTGGATCTTTGTTCCTTCTTTAACATCTCGGCCATTTGTTCCTTCTTTTACATCTTCACCAATGTCATAATCCACGAATGTATCTTGTTTAGCCTTATCTTCTTCGACGTCTTTGTGATTGTTAATATCGCTCTCAAACTTTTCTTGAGTATTACTGTCTTCCTTATCGTCTATATGACTATCTTTTCCATCTTTTAATTCCCTTTGGTAATTGTTTTCTTTTTCATCGTCTTTGTTCTTATGGACTTCCTCTTGGTAATTGTTCTTTGTATCAGCATCTTTGTTCTTGGAGACTTCTTCTTGATCATTGTTTTCTCTCTCGGCATCTTTGTTCTTGGGGTCTTCCACTTTATAAATATTCTCCCCCGCGGTATTTTTGTTATTGGTGAAATCCTTTTGTAATATGTTTTCTTTATCGCCGTCCTTCTTGATTGAAATATCGTCTTTAATCGTGTGAGTTTTGTTTTCTTTAACATCTACATGGCTACGACCCTCTAACGTCACATTATTCTTTTTTACTATTGCCTTGGGGGCATTTTTGCGTTTGCTATCAGTTGCACCAATCTTCTTTTTGATTTTGTTTTTATCGACATGATCTTCAACTGTATCAGTCAAATTAAAAATTTGGCTTATTACTTCATCGTGAATATTGATGGGTCCATTTTGTGAGGGATCCATATTGTTTCCATCTTTATTGTGCGGGGCATCTAAGTTGGACAAAGACGTTTCTCTTTTTTGTGGGGATGGTCCTATTGGAAAGTTTAAGATATTTTCGTCGCTAACATCATAATTTAATCTGCTCTCCTTAGGTATTTTTCTGTGTCGATAGTTAGAATCATACCGAGGCTCATCATAGCTGGAAAATATATCTTTTAGAGGTCTATTTTCATTGTTGTTTAACTCATCATCCTCGAAACCAGTTATCTGAGATAGATGTCTTAGTTTCACGCCACTTGGTGTCTTAATATCTCCAATATTACTTTCAGCTCCTTGAACAAGCGCAGTGTGCATGTTAATGTCTTCTTTTGGTAAACTTTCTTCTATTTCTGGTACGGCCTCAACCCGCATGTCTGGGTGCTCTATGTTGTCAAAATCTTTACTTTTGACTTCATATTCATTTGGATTACTTGACTTAATAAATTCTGTTTCTTTATCACGTATACTTACAACATTCGTTCTTTTATTACTGTTGTCTTTTAGGTTTGACAAAGAGTAGTCATAATTTAAACCATCCCCTACCAGTTCGGCTTCATTCTTTTCCTGGTTAAAAGCGTCAGCTCCAGTATTTTCTTCACTTTTGCCCATTTCTACTGATTTGTAGTTGGATTTATCTTGGGCAGTTCTCTCTTCCCGGTGGTAATTTCCTACCATACCGCCATCATTTGTAATTTCCTTGATTGCGTTTTTTTGGGGATCCTCACTGTCAGGATGATGATAGTTTGTATTGTGTTTTTTGTTTTCCATAGCTAACACCATCCCATCTCTCTCATTACTTTGTATATTTAGGCTGCCCAACCTATTAGTTTCAGCACTAGGTTGCTCAGCTTCCTTTTTTGGGGGGGAATCACGTAAGTTTTTAATTTGATTAGAAATCAAACTATTAAGTTCCTGGACGTACTTATTAGCAAAACTACTCTTAGATTTTTTCCATTTATTTTTCACGTTAGTTGCATCACCTAGTCCACGTACACTTTCATCAGAAACCTCTTTAGCGGAATCACTTGAAGGATTTGCTTTCCCCTGGTTTCTAGATAGCCCCACAAGATCTTCATCGAAAATTGGCAATTTGGTGTCTTCTTTTGGGCTCCCTTGGAGATTACCTGTTTTGCCAATAGTGTCTAATGATGTTTTGGAGATTTTCTTCATTGGTTCAGGAGATTCCTGTGACGTAGTCCTACCGTAGTCTAGATCCTTGTTCTTTTGTCCTCCACCAAAAACTTTGACAGAATGATCTTCCTCCATCCCATCCTGATCGATGCCTATTACCTTCCTTTTGTAACGATGCTTACTGTCATCAGACTTTATCTTGTCGTAGTTCTTCTGCAAGAAGTTGTTGATCCACGCAAAGTCATTCTCTGACCTCATCACGTTATCGAGGAAGGAAGATAAAGCTTGACTGCTGTCTTGCTCCTAAACAAGTTAAGAGTTGGTTTATATTAGTTTTGTTTGACGATTGTTGAATGAAACTAACAGTGAAATTAAGAATTAATTAGTAATTTAAAATAGGCGAATACAATATTTCCCTAAATTTAACACGTTTACATGCCATTTTTGGGCCATTTCCTAACCAAAGTACCTCTTCCAACTCTTCATATAAAAATAAGTTAACAGATTTATATTTTACTGTAATATTTAAACGGTTGATCCTAATTTTAATAGGGCTTTATCGGTAAGCCAAACAATGTTGTGACCTAATGAAATAAATATTAATAAACATGTCCAAATTTGTATTGATTTGTTTATAAAATTAACTGTCATATAAAATATATTTGATGATTAATCAAACTCACAGGTACGTCGTATACCCCCTAAAATCCTTCGCTTGTCCTTGGGAGCACGTGCACCACTGTTTGGGAAACGCTGGACTAATGTAAAGTTAAACTGTATTTATTTGCTTTGGTTTAAACGAAGTGTTAATGAAATCACTCGAACACATTTTAATATAATTGATCTGTCTCCAATATTTTCAGACTTGTACTTACTTCTTACTTAATTACTTAGGTAATTTATTTTTAGATCTACACAATGAACTTGTAAGACATGTAATTAGTAACATATTAATGTACTCATGAGATTGCTATTGATAAATTATGGGGACATTTTTTTATTAATCTCTTCACGCTATCCCAAGACTATAATTTGTTGGACTTTAGCAAATCACGGCACCAAGTTTGGGCTAATAGATATATTGTTCTAACTGAAACGTAATCAAATAATATTCTATCAATAATTTACGTATAAACACATTAACATACATCAAATAAAATATAATACTGTCTACAAGCCATTGCAAACTGTATATGTCAACTGGGCGCTTGCGAAATGGTTGCTGGTAATACTGGGCTGGGCGCCAGTGAAAAGCACGTAATCATTTTTTTAATATAATATTCATTTTTGAAGTTGTTTAAAAAAATTATAACATAGGAAACGAGATTTGACTTGATATAAAATTTTGGGAAAACATTTATAGAACAAAAAACCATGAACAATATGAATTTTGAGTAAAATAAACCACGTAAAGAAGAATCAACCTAACCTAATCTAACCTAACCTAACTGGTGCCTGGTTGTTTGTTTTCATTTTTTATAACTATACCTAACATTTGGGGGAAAAAATTACCCTGGCCCACAGTTGTCTTAGCATCCTGTCTTCCCAGTGCCCAGTTCGCAAGCGCCCCCAGTTTGCCGCACCCGTTTGGTGGCATATCTGGATCCACATTGCAAATAGATATGGTGGTAAAATGGTCTAGGGCATCACTTTCGTAATAGATTGGATTGCCGGTAACAGGGAAGATCGGGGGTCGAATCCCGGTCCGATGTAGTGACGGTGGTTTTTCCTAAATGGTTTTCAACTTTCCCTCCGCACAAATGTGAGCACACTTCCAATAAATTCAAACTTTCTCATTCCTAACACATTTGCATAATTAGTACAAACAAGTGTAGCGCAGATGGGCAGTAAGACGCGCTGAGAAAAACAATAGCTATGAAACTATCCAGGACGAAGAACTTGCCCAGTTGGTTAACTTAGTGACACTACTCATTTGCAATTGCACTGAGATATGCTGTTAAACCATAATGATACAAATGAAAAACTCCTCAAGAGACTCAGTCGTTGTTGAAATCACGACCTCCAAGGTCAAAGTTACGTGCACTAGCCGTTCGCTTCACCCTTCATATGAATCGATTGTTTTTTATTTTGTTTTTTCTGAAATGGGGCCACCTTCTTGTGAACCAATGAGAAGTGTGTTCATTACACTCACCCTCAGTTTTGTGTCCGATTCTTGTGGTAAGGTTGGCACCACCGTAATCATCAAGGCAGCAAACACCAGTAGCTTGACGCGTCCCGGAGTATCCATCTGGACGTTTCTCTGGCACTTGCTGTAAGCACAAAAACCTGTCTAGTTACTCTTAGGGTACAATCAAGCACCTATACAGACTCCGCTAACAGATTGCACTGTCTACTGAGTCGTGATCCTTAAGGTGCGGCAGAAGGGAGCGCGAGTAATTGTACAGTTCTTAATATATTACATTTTTTTTTATCAAAATAAATAAAATATTTCTCCAGTAGCAACATAGAGTATAGTTTTATGCACATGCTAATATCAACAGATCTTGAATATCTGTCAAGGGTCTCCTGAAATTTTGTCAAAATTTTCTTTGCTAATATCAACAGATCTTGAATATCTGTCAAGGGTCTCCTGGAATTTTGTCAAAATTTTCTCTCTTTATTTAATTTTTTTTGGCAAAATTCCTTGACAGATATTTAAGATCTGTTGATATCAGCATGTGCAGAAAACTAAACTCTACGTTGCCACTGGAGAAGTTTTTTTTTTGCCAACAAATTTAAATTCTCTAAAAAATGTAAAAATACTTGCGCTCCCTTAGGCCGCACCTTAAGTCCTTAGTCTTTACCACTCCGTAGAAGTTGAGTCAAACTTTAACTTTCAGGACTATTTCATACGGAATTTCAATCACAGCAATGTAGAGATGTTTACGTACACCGAAAAAAAAAAGAATCCCCAGTGATAGTGAAAGGATTTGTTTTTATGGGAATAAATACAAAATGAAAAGATAGTTTTACGAAATATTTTTCAGAAAAATGTTCCTAAAATTGTATAATCCATAGGAAGCGTGGCATCTCGCTGACAGTTTTCTGAGAAATACCAAGTTCTTAAAAAGAGTGGCGTCAATTTGGTAGGCTAAACTTCACATCAGTAGTCTTTATAGCCTCCGCTTTATATATATATATATATATATATATATATATATATATATATCACGTCTCGTTGTGTCTTGCTCTAGAGTGTTTTCTTTCCAAGAGTTAAATTGGACGTACTCTTGGACACTTCGTTGTATTTTATGGTCACGTGATCAAGGATACAAACTGTGTAGATGATATTTCAAATTATAAGGATCATTAAGGACTTAAGGACTATACGGATGGGGAGCTTACTGACTCTGTAGATGGGCTTGAGCCCTTGACTTATGTGGCTAATTCTTTCCAAAAGTTTTTGAGCGGATTGTAAAACGATGTAGGGTAAGTTGAATGTGGCCTAAATACTATGTATTTTTGACATGTGAAATTTTTTCAAAGAATGTTTAAACTAAAACGGTTCGTGATTTGTTTTATTTAAAAAAATATTGTTAGATGTATAATAAAGGATAGAAATATCTGTAACTTACTAACCTAACATACTCAACGCCATTTTTAATTAGTTTGTAGCTTAGATAAATGTGAATAAGATATTATTTACATCAATTACTGGTTCCAGCATATGGTCCGAGCTAGTGTTTTATTCAAGTCATATTTCCCACTACCAGCTTGTTAGGTCTGTCTAGGACAGGCACTACATCCAGTCCCCAGCCATTAATTCATCACTGTGAAAAGCTAAACTCACATTTCACAAATGATAAATTTTTAGGCTATGCCAGGAATCGTAGCCGGGACCCTTATCTCAGTAGATAGATACGCTACTGACTGAGCCAAGATGTCGGGAATAATATATTTATGAATTTTAAAAATCATTCTAAACCAATTTACTGTTGAAATATCGTAATTATTGGCTTTTTTTTTTCATACATACCAGTGTTTAGGAAAAAAGAAAAAAAAGTCACTAGTTAAGGATAAAGTAGCATTACATTGATTTGATGTAAGAAATGGCGTATAACCCGAACGGGTAGTAAGACACGGTGCAAAAAAATGTAATAATAACCTAATTTGTTTACCTTCGCTTGAATTGAAAAACACGTTACATACTTTAAAAAAAATTTAAGTCCTTCACATAAATAGTGAAACTAGAAAATAAATCTCTACCTTTGTAAAAAAAAATTATCGCAATATTTTAAAATCGTTATTTTGTATATGAAAATTAAACATTATTAAAACTTTTTTTTGCAAAGTTATATATATAAAGTATTATTTTCAATACATAATATGAGTCAATAAATAAATGTTGTCATGACGATTAAAAAAGACATTCGATCAATCCGCGAAGATCTACAAACATTAAATAGACACAAATTAAATATTTAGCTATATCTTTGGCCAACAACGTTTGAACATCTATTATTTAATTTAATAGAAGATATTATTATAATTTCCAGATTTATTTTTTACTTGAAAATAACTCAAGTAATATTAGTATAACAATGACGAAATAAATTATACACTTGAAATAAGTTTATCCAAATATAATAAATCCAAGCAAGTTCTCACGAATATCTTAATAAATGTGTATTATTATTGTTAATGATACGCCTTGGTTCAAAGCTAGTAAACTGTATTGGATATTATATTTTTTAATCAGTTTGTTCAGAAAGAGCACATCAGGCCTATATACCCCCACAGTAAAATATAATTTAATACAAATGTATTTACAAGTGCTGTAACGCATGTGGAATGTATTATAGCCTTGTTCCGCCCATGTAGTGAGCTCCGAATTCCTAGCATCTGTTTTCACACCACACGGAGAACTAAGAGGTTTTCTCTCCAACCTCGAGGTGTGAAACTCTAACTCAACGCTCCGGCCACGTCCGGGGCCGCCAGGACTTTCAGAAGATTGACTTCTCGACGTCACGACTGATCCACGCTGAGCCGGAGGGCCCACGTTACCAAATTGCTGGTGGTTCGAACAACAAGTTCTCCTCTAGAACAGTGGAGGATTGAAGTGTGGTACTTGTACCTACCAGGGGTGTGTAGCACATCCATTGGGGATGAAAGTATACTGTACCTTCAGTTTCTTACGAATTTATTTATCTGTATTTATTTTGGATCATTTTGGAGAAGTTAAGGCTAGTTTGCCTTGTCTTACACTTAACCAATAATTACTAAACTAACAAGCTAATAGGAACAATAGTAACTACAAAAAAATGACTGACTAAATTTTAAATATACTCGTTATATTACCTCCATTCATTATTTCATTCATTCCTTCATTCACACAACTATCCCAGCATTTATTTATAAACAATTTTATTTGTTTGGTTTACGAATGGACATTTGAAGGGTTTTTATTCTTTGGCACCACGTCTTACCACCAGTTCGCCTATGTATTAGTTACAATAATGTATTGAGGATGGTTGAATTTAGAGGACGTCTACCAGAATGTGCATGGAGGGAGGAGGGGAAACCATTCAGGATAAACCACCCAACCGGGATGCTAACCCCGACCTCCCTGTCGTTGGCAGCCCGGCCTATTGCGAGGGCGATTCCTTAGGGTCGTATGCAAGGACTTGACTAAGTGGACACTAGCGTGGGTTTGGTTGCGTCATTCTAGGTTAAAAGGTGGAGCGATAATGTGCTCGGGACCACACTATCGCTCCACTAAGCATTCCCTAACGTTCATGCATATCGCCCTTAGGCCATTCAACTACCGAATAATGTTTTTAAAGTCAATATTGATCAAACTTTACTCTCTTATTAGTATTATTTTATATTATTGATTATATATATCCGATTACATCAAAAGTGAAAGCTTAAGATAACACAACTTCACGTATGAGTAGGTGAAAGTAGATCTTTTTTTTTTTAGCTCTGACAGATAAGGCCATTCAATAAAAGATTGAGGTTTAGTTCAGTAATGGTTATATTTTCTTCCCCTCCAAATGAACCTAATATGAACCTAATATATAAAAAATAAAGTGTGTTCTTTGAAACTAGCAGAGGCCTCTCATAAGTTAAGTATTTTCATTTATATATTCTCTCTATTTCTATGCCCAAGCTGTAAGCAAATATTACCTATGTGACGTGTGTAAAAGTTTTTTCAGAGGTAAAATATGTTTAATTATGGTTGATTCTTGACATGTAGAGAATAATATACAACCCTAAACTGCTATAAATCAATGTTATTTTTAAATATTAAGACGTGACGTTTAAAATATATATAGTATTTTAATTAAATATTCAATTAATTCCATTTGTTAAAGAGATAACCACCTCTAGTGGTCAGAGATCCCGGCTACAAAGTCAGAGGTCCTGGTTCGATCTGTGACACTTACAGATTTCTCTGTGAATTGGTGGGTCTCGGACGGGGTCAAACTCAGCTTAGTGAGGACAAATGAGGAGCCACTTTAATAAATAAGTAGCGGCTCCGGTTTAGAAAACTAAGATATCAGGCCTGAGGGTGTGTAGTTCTAATCATATGACACCTTCCACCCGAAAATATTGACACTATCTTCGCCAGCATACGGTGGCCGCTCGGTCGGTATAACTCGCTTGAAGGCTGACACCTTGTAGTAGTTTTTTATTGTTATAAAGAAGGTAAGGTCTACTGTGACGATAGATGAACCTTGACAAACACTTAAGCTTACATTAAAGTTTATGGCCCATTATATCATCTTCTATGGATTTGACCACGGCAATCATAGAACAGAAGGGAACGGAACTTCCATATAACATCTATCTCGCTGGTGGGACATTGCCGCTAATTTAAAGGTTAATTATTATTATTATTTGTTTTACCCAATCGTATTACTTTTTGTGCCATTTTAATGTAAATATTCATTGCATAGTTATGTAACACAATCAAGTTCTTCAATTTTAAGGAACACATTTTACTACGCCATTAAAATGGCAGGTGTGGAGAAACGGAACGAAAGAGCCTGCGGCAATTCTAATTTAGTGGAAGAGATAAAAGTGCAGAAGGAGAACTTGAATCGCATAATGGAATCATTAGTGAAGAACAAGAAGGCGCTTGATAATCTGCAAGTGCAGCTGGACGTGGTCAAAAGTACGGTGCATGAAGGATGCATCGAGATGGCGCCTTCTCCTTCAATGAAGGTCACCGTCAGTGACTTCAACAGTAAGTTCGGGCCGAAGGTGAGGTCCGACGACAAAGTGTGAAACGTGCCAGCTACCGCTTATTGGTCGACTCTGGTTTATCTTCGGCAAGAACTTGCTGCGTTGTACGGAGTGGGGGCCTTACAGGTCATGTTCAAACATTGAGGATATTAAAACACATTTCTAAATACTTGGAAGAGCAGTGGCTTTTTGTGGAATTTTACCAGGGTAAGTAGATTTATTTCAAACTGTACGGTCTGCGATATGTTCTCGTCAATCAGTATAACACTTATTAGCCTAGGTATCAACGGAAATACACTCCCATGTGAGATATGTATGGTAGAGTCTATGTATGGTTGGTAAAATGGTGGCCTATTGTTAAATAACATTTCACAGGTACAGTTTCAATAATCCCTGCTTACCCCGGCAACACTCCACGACAAGACACTGGTAAAGGGATTGGCCGTTTCTTGCGTTTGACATCAACTTGAATGATTGTTAGAGTATCCTTATCAATAACGTGTGTCAAAGTGATGTGATAACTCCAATAAGAGACTGGCTTCTTGGTCTAGTGGTCAGCACCGCTGACTACTGATCTGGAGGTCTCTGGTTCGATTCTCGGTGGTATCATATGTATTTTCCCCAAAAGGGTAGTTGTACCTATGTTAACCATGGCATGGATAATTAAACTTAAGCTATGTTTAAGACTTCCACTGGATCCACACCTTCATAATCACTATCATCACTCCATCTTATTGCGGGTATGAGCTCCGTGGTACACTCTGGGCAACATTATGATTTCACAGAGCAACTATCAGCCTACACACATGGCGACCTAATTAGATAGTCATATCTCAAGGTCAAATATGCTATACGACCAAAAAAACTATACTAAGCTTTTTTTTGTTTATTTATTTGATTACCACGTCTAACTTTCTGTCCAAGCTATACTCAACAATTATCAATTATTCTAATATATTATGGATGAGGAAGTAATAATTATAGTGGTAATCAACCCGATTTGCGAGGAAGGAGAGTGGTGAACCATTTAGGGGAAAAAACATCCTCAGTGCACCCGACCAGAATCGAACCTTAATCTCCTCGTCCTCAGCAGTCTAGTTTACTGCGAGAGTAAAGCGTTAGACCACGCGGCAACCGAAGCAGGTAAATTTACTAAATATTATTATTTAGCACCTAGTCTTACTACCCGTTTGGGTTATACGCTTTAAGTACTAATTACGCTAATGGATTAGGAATTGGGGTGATTGAATATAGAGGAAGTGAACCCACATTTGCGTGGAGGGAGAATGGAAAACCTATTTAGGAAAAAACCACCCCCAGTTCACTCGACCGAGATTCGAACCTCGATCTCCCCGTCCTCAGCAGTCGAGCTCAACACGGCTAGCGAGTTAGCCAACTTCGCCACCTAGGCGGCTTAATTTACTAAATACGTTATTGTGTTAGGGGTGAGGGAGAATCAAGTTTTTTTAGGAATTGTACCTGAATTTACATAAAGGGAGAGTGAAAAACTATTTAGGAAAAAAAAACTCAGTGAAACTTACCGGGATTTGAACATCGTTCTCCTAGTCATCGGCATTGCGAAAGTGAAGATTTAGATCAGCGTTTTTAAGACTGAACTCCGTCATACTCATCTCAATGCTCCATGAGGCGATTTTATAAAATTATTTATTTGTTTTTTACAATATAAAATAACATCAGTAAATTAGGCCAATTTCTCAAATCTTAAGAAAGGACGTTCGCCAAATTCAAACATGTGATGTTTTCCGTTTGTTTTATACTAGTATAATTGTAAAATGTAACTGTTGCTATAGAATATTCATAATATTAGTAAAGACAATTTTATGAGGACTACAGCATGTTTTTTGTTTTTTGTGCAAGGGCTTATTTTAAAAAAAGATTAGGAATCGCTCCATTAGATAATTTAATTCATTAAAATGGATCGTATTGTTTTACCTGTTGCAAAAAAAATGTTAATAGGAAGAACCACCCGCCTCGGTGGCGTAGTTGGCTAACGAGCTTGTCGTGTTGAGCTCGACTGCTGAGGACGGGGAGATCGAGGCTCGAATATCAGTCGGGTGAACTGGGGTGGTTTTTCCTAAATGGTTTTCCACTCTCGCTCCACGCAAATGCGGGTTCACTTCCTCTAATTCAACCTTCCCAATTCCTAATCAATTAGAGTAATTAGAACTTAAAGCGTATAGCCCGAACGGGTAATAAGACACGGTGATAAATAATAATAATAATAATAATAATAGAAAAGTTACTAGATCTATCTTCACATATGCAATGTGCTGCGGTCACTTTAGATAGAGATGACCGATACTTATGAAATATTACTAATAATATAGTAAAACAATATCAACATTAGTAAAAAGAATTATGTTTATATTATTTTCAACCAGAATACTTGCAAGATATCATCATAACAATACTCGTACCTTAGAATTTATCTTCTTTCCGTTTGTGGTTCTTGCACCAAGAGCACCAATATTCAATCAAGGCAAACATAAAAAAAAAATCCGTTCAATATGAAAGTGAGGTTACTTAGTGTATTACACGCCAGTATTAGAGGTCAGAGGATCGACGAAATGATTGCAATCGATTTTTCGGTGAATCCCCGCCAGGAGTTGGTCCACTGGTCAAACCAATTATCGGTGCCTGAATTGGACACAATACCGCAATTGTTAGCGGTAGATTATGGTAGGACAGGTGAAGGTAATGGTGGGGTTCACGTCTATTTCATTTTTACTTTCGTTCGACCCCTCGGATAGAGAGGTATTGTGACCGTCAAATTATTTTTTATTGAACTTGAGATTTTTTTATATAAATATCTCTGAAACAGAAAAAGTTGTTTTCACGATACTGTGTGTCTGTCTGTGTCTCAGCTAAGAGCCGGAGCCATTTTACCGAAAAGGTTAAACCTTGGTATCTAGGGTTTACATATTGTCCCCTCTCCCGTAAGGATGTCTTGGAATTAGATATCTAACCCTACATTTAAGGGTAGATTACTAAAGGACAAAAATAGAAAAAAAAAACATTTTATTGAAATCCACTCTAATAAAGATTTTGATTTAATTTCGTGCCTAGGTATTGTTTAACATAGCAAACAAAATGGCTGTTCTCTCGGTTCAGAAATTTTACGCTAAATTCCTTGAATAAAAAAATAATAAACTTGTACTATTAAATATAAAAAAAACTATATTTGAAATGTATGTTTATAAAATCAATAGTGTACTAGTTATTTTCCAATATATTTTTTTAAATTGAAGTCTCAGAAATTGAGAATTTATTGTTATGCTCTTTGGTGAGCAGCGATAATTTTTATTAATTTTTTTCTCAATATATTTATGTAAAAATGAATATTATTTCATTTATGTTCTTTGGTGTAATGGGGTGCTTCTTTTATCCATCGTGTAATGTAAGCTATATGTATATTATTTTGTTTCATAAATCTTACTAGCTTTAAGTACATTTCTTAGTTTTTAGATAAAGAAAGAGTGAAAGTTTGTACAGTGCGGCTCACATTTATTTGGAGGAGCGGGGCAGGGGGGGGCAGGAGAAAGTTTGTTACAGTGGAAATCCCACTATCAATAATTCATCGGGAAGCTACTGTCCCATTTTCATTGGTAGAGCCTTATCCGATAGCTATAACATTTACTAAATCTACTTTCATGTATTCATGAGTCAAGTCATTTTATCTTCAGCTGTCACATTATATATATATATATATATAT
>CABFOW010001410.1:13634-35157 GCA_902141385.1 Timema californicum | reverse complement strand
TTTTTTTTTTTTAATCTCCATCACTTTTGACTTTTCAATGTTGACCTCTATGTTTCTACCAGTTTGTCTATAATTTCTTGCAACTCTACTTCATTTTTGGCCAGCAATGCTAGCTCATATGCGTATTTTACTGTGTTGATGACGCTTCCTCCTATTCTTAAATTACCACGTCCCTCTAGGGCTTCTCTTACTAGCCCCCTCAATACACTCAGCCGGAATTTTAACCCCGATCTTCCTTTCATTGACAATTTAGTCTAACTAGTAGGAGCATTGGCGTACTAAGTCAATGGATTTCTATTATCGTGTCTAGGTACCAAGCCTCACTTTAAAGATTTAGATGCAGCCATAATCGTACTTAATAGCTATAATAGCTTGGCTATTTATTTTTATTTTTTTAGCACCGCGTCTTAAAAGCTACCAGTTTGGGTTATATGCTTATGTATTAATTTATATAATAGTTTTATGTATGAGGATGGTTATATTTAAAGGAAGTGTACCCGCACTTGCGTGAAAAAAAAGAGCTAGAAAACATTTTGGGAAAATACCCTCAGTACATCCCGCTCGGGATTTGAAGCCCAATCTCCTTGTCATCGGCAGTCTAGTCTAACACGTGAGTGAGGCTCTAGACCATGCGGGCCACCGAAGCGGGTGCTTGGCTATTTAATCCATCAATACATAGGTAAACAGTTCTCATTTAGATCGCTTTACCTCCGAGTGTGGGCCGCCTCTAAGATCGTCGACGTGTAAGTAAGTACTAGCAAATCAGTAGCAACTCCTGGTGATTTGAGCGCTGGAGTGCTAATGAGGGTGATTAGTGGCTTACACCGTCTTCCACAGCTCCCCACCCCAAGCGTGGATAAATGGAGGTAATTTTGTTTCCCAGGCTGAGGGGAGATTGGTACTTCTGGGGGCGGGGAGGGGGGGAAGAATAAGGGAGAGAAATACGGCACTCTGAGTCTTCAATCGTATTTTCCACTCATCTCCATTTTATATCCCACCTTTTAATGCCCCGGGGTTCGGAATCACGGGATTTGAGTGGAAGAAAGGTACAAAACAAGACGTTCGTTGACAATAAAATATTTCTGTCTGACGAATTTGATCGAGTTGAGCTGATGTGCCCGTTTATTTTATTTTTATTTTTTAAATTTTACATGTTAACCTTTTACACGTGAGATAGGTGTGATTTTTTATAATAAATTACTTAACCTAAGACAACACGGTTAAATTTAAACATCTTAATTTAAAGTCAGGGTAAACTGATAGAGCTCATACACCAAATGAATCACTTACTTAAGTTGTTTAAGGTGGGATGAAAAAAAGTGTGAGCTATGCTCTTTTTTTCAGTTTATTATAACAATAAAAACAATATTTTTTTGGAATATATACTCGTATGTATAAATTATTAAGTAAACCAATAAACTAAACTCTTAAAACCTTTTAAATAGTAATTTAAAAAAATAGTATAAATTATAAATATATACTGTTCCAGGATTATTTTGTAAGTAAGTATATAGAATCATTTTTAATAAATGTGTAGAATTCACTATAAGTCTGTTAACGCTGAGGGCTTCTAGAATATCTATGGTTTAATGTATTCGAGTATGTATTCGAGTTATTAAAGGGACGCTATATTTGAATACCAATCGCGAATTTTGATTTAAAACCAATTAGACTGGATAAGAGTTGTTTAGAGTCAAATTTAATCAGTAGGTCCTCACAGTTAGTAGCCCAGAGCCTGTCACGTTCTAGAAGAGCCTAAAAATAGCTTTGATATAAAATATACATATATTATTATTATTTCTATTCTAAAAATTTCAGTGACGTATGTAGGTTTGTAAATTAAGAGGGGGTGGGTGACCTGGCGGTCTAGGGGTAAGCAGTCGGACTTCTGTACTGGGGGTTCGGGGTTCAATCCTCGGTCCCGGCACAGATTTATCTGATTAACAAACACTTCCTTCACCTCTGACAAGACATCTTGTGAATGTGGGGAATGCCAGGCTTCCACCGTGGTTCGGATCCCACGTTAAACTGTAGGTCCTCCATTTCATCTCACAATCACCCTACCATTACACATTAGCGTAAGTGCGTATAACTCGAACGGGTAGTAAGACGCGGTGCTAATAATAATAATTAAGAGGGACTTAAAGCAGTGGTTGGTTCAGACGAATCTGTTTCTAGAATTTCCCAAGTTCACCGAAACGGTCTTTAATTTTTTTTCGAATAGGCTGCTCGTCACGTTACTGTCATGGATTTTATTTCATATTACTGTGCTACATTCGAAGAGGAAGCTCAATATCGACCTTGTTCTTATCGACTGAGTAATCGATACTCACCATTACTTTCAAGCCACTAGGATATTTATCGATTCTCCTAGTTCTGTGCGCAAACACCCACGTTATTACGTTATGGCTCTAATTGCTAATATCATTCTCTTATCCCTGGCTCTGCTCTCGGCGGTTTATCTGTTGGGAAATACATAAACTTGTCGTTCATTCATCTTTTAATAGGGAGACATGATCATAGAGCTGTGAATTTCTGTTTGGTCTTTAAGATTAACTGTCTTCCATTAGATGTTCATTTCAATTATGTATTTATCATGGACTGGATGTTTATGTTGATAATAAATAAACTAGCAATTTCGAATTATTTTAAGGAAGGAAATAAATAACTTTAAAAAAACTATTCATTGTTTTTATTTGTCATCATGAAAGAGAATCGGTTGCTAAAAATTGTGAAGCCCACCACTGACTTAAGGCAAATATTATTTTAAAGGCTATTCACATTGTTAAGGTGGGAGTGCAGGGAGCGAAAAAAAAAAGCTGGTGTTTGGCAGTTTATATATCAAAGCTGTTTTAATCAAAATAAATCAAATATTCCTCCAGTAAACACATAGAACACATAGAAACACATGGTGATATCAACATTTATTGAACCCGCTTCGGTGGCCACGTGGTCTAACGCGCTACTCTTATAGTAGGCTAGACTGCCGATGAGGGGGATATCGAGGTTTGAATCTCGGTTGGGTGTATCGAGAGGTTTTTCTAAATTGGTTTTACACGCATATGCGGGTACACTTCCTTATATATAACCTTCCTAATCCCCAAAAACATTAGCATAGTTAGTATATAAACGTACAAACCGAGCGGGTAGTAAGACGCGGTACTAAATGAAAAAAAAAACAGTTGTTGAATATCTGTCAATGGTGTCCTAGAATTTAATGACAACTTTTTCTCTTAATTTAAAAAGTTACTCATCTAGTGGCGCTATGCTCATGACAGATATTCAACAACTGTTGATATCAACATGTGAAGAAAATTCAGCTCTATATTTTTACCGAAACAATTATTTTTAAAAATCTTTTCTGTCGTTCCCTTTCATCCCATATAAACCGGCTCCGTTCCTTCTGTCGAAAAGCTCGATCCAACTTACCCGATTGTTCCTCGAAGAGAGCCGTCTTTACTACCCTCGCCGTGTAATTTCCCCTGTTTGCCGCTATTAGCTGTTTATGCCTTCCTCGCCGCTTACCCCTCTCAGCCATCCCATGGACTCAGATAGTCCGCCATGTTGGGTATCCCCTCCCCGAACCCCCAGCCCAAACTACTAATAGTATTCAACAAGGTAACTTAGTGAAACTTGTCATATTAGACCGACTCTGTTTATGTTAGTGTCACACTACTTGTTATCACGTTTGGCTAGTCTACAACGTGTTTTATATATGTGTGTGTGTGTGCTATAGTCACGTGCTATACATACTGCTAGGTGTGTGATACATGTGTATTATAGTCAGTACATATTGTTAGGTGTGTTATACATGTGTGTTATAGTCAGTACATATTGTTAGGTGTGTTATACACATGTATTATAGTCAGTACATATTGTTAGGTGTGTTATACATTGTGTATTATAGTCAGTACATATTGTTAGGTGTGTTATACATGTGTATTATAGTCAGTACATATTGTTAGGTGTGTTATACACATGTATTATAGTCAGTACATATTGTTAGGTGTGATAGATAGTTTACTGTTATCATTGAAGATATATATATATATATATATAGGGCCTATATATATAATTTAATACTAGCTGTTGCCCGCAACTTCGTTCGCGTTTTCACTCTTTTTTTTAAAATGACTCGCGCGCCGCCTATTCCCTATCCCGTGGGAATTTCTTTTTATTTATATAGATAGAACATTTGAAATTTACTGATTGAAATGATGACACATATTTGACCCACTATTATTAGATAGCTCGTTGATATGATTGGACATATAAATATTTATTTCACTATAAGATATCTTAAATAGGCCCATACTAATGAAGATAGATAGTATATTGCGTACTGGATATGAGTGCAGATACATATCTCATATAAGCTTAATGGCCTTACTTAGGATATGATAAATATATCCCTGTATTTTAGGCTTTTAGCATTACCTCTATCCTATCCTACATATTATTCATGTTGTCAACATCCCTTTTTCTCAACTAATACAAAACCTACAGAGATAAATAAGGTATCAGTGGATAGGATTTTTTTACCGACTTCTGACATAGCATACTCAGTTTACGTTAAAACACCTTGTTTAAAATTTAAGTTAAAATAAACATCTAACAACATGTTTGCATCAACTACTGAAAATAAACTCTCTCTGCTATTTTGTGTATACACTTCGCTGAGTATTTAATTTCAATCACCCAACAAACTACTAAATAATTTTTCATTTTTGGCGGGGGGTGGGATGTTGAATGTGCGAAAGTTTCTTAATGGCCTACTGGTAGTAATATATTAATATAAATGTGGCTATTGTTACTTTTGATAGCACATATCTCACATAAATTATTTTAATATCTAACAAATTGTATTAAAATATTTTGTTTCCAACATTTATCAATATTTAAGTTATGCTATGTGAATCAATTACTAGAATACCTATTTATTTTGATAATTCATAAACATTCAAAAATAGACACAGTTTTTTTATAGCATTGTGTCTTACTACACATTTGGGCTATATGCTTATGTACTAATTACGCTGGGGGTTTTAGGAACTAAGAAAGCTATAATTAGAGAAAATGTATCCATATTTGTGAGAGTGGAAAACAATTTTGTAAAAAAACCTCAGTACACTCAATTGAGATTAGAACCCCGATCTCCCCTTTATCGACAGTCTAGTCCAACACGAGAGTAGCGCGTTATACCCGTATCACACGACACTAGCTAGCACGTCCTCATCTAGCGTCGTGTGAATCAGAAAAGGATATTGGTTCTGCCTATTGGTACTGGCTACCATATTAGTTGTGAGGGTAGAACAGGCGCTATTTTCGTACTAGTTTGTGTAATTCGACCAATCAATGCGCGCTGAGACTGTGTGTAGAGAAATGGTGCCAAGATGGTCATCGGATGTGATTTTGTTGCTGGCAGAAAACTATTCTAAACATCCTTGTTTAAATAATACCAAATTGCCCCAATATGACAACATATTTAATATATATTTAATTAAAAACATGTCATCCAAAAATGACAAACTGTGTTCCAGACCCAATTTTAATCTAAATAAGCTTGATAGCATGCCAACCTTGGGTGGGTTTTTTAAAATATAAAGTGTGCGTAGGCCTAAAAAAAAGGACATTAGTGTATCAAGGATACTGTACTTGAACACCCACGGGCCTAGGAGCCTCTGACCACATCGTAAATAAATGAATACAACTTTAGGGAGATACTGAACGTTAGTGTCACCCCGAATGTATAATTTTTAGCATCCCACGACCATTATTTCATCTTTCCAGCCAGTCCCGTGTCCATATTCTTTTCCTACGCTCCCTCTCATAATTGTCATTATCTTTATTAGTAATTAATGCAGCTGCTGCACCCAAAATTAATATCTGACGTTCCATAAATATTTGCACTAGAACCTAGTACTGAACTACAGTTTGATTTTGGTAGGAAGAACAGTAGACAATTTCTGGAAAAGTTACTGGATTTCTAGAATGTATCCCTACGCCAAAACATATGATTCGAAAGACCATACATTTAGCACTTTTGACAAGCAACGTTTTGAGATCAAGAAAACAAGAAAAAATCATAATAATAAAAATAAATGAAAATTTTAATTTATTTTAATTAAAATAAAATATTTGAAAAAATAGCAATTTTATTACTTTTTTCATATGTGTATTAAATTAAACATTGAAAAGAGGATAGAACGGCAAGGCCCACCCACTTACCAGAAAACTGTAGGGCTCAACGTTCACAATTAAAACACAGCAAAACACATAATTATGTGATTTTTGGGGTATATCAGTCCCCTTCTTCAGCAGGAGAGAGTAAAACACAGCCTGGACTATTCACTATGGTGTATGTGTATTATTGCTGGTTAGACAGTATAATATGTTGGATGTGTAAGAGCTTAACTTGACTTAATGTGGAAATATAATACATTTAATTTATAGCTCTCTGGATTATTGTAGTTCATGTTGCCAATATGGCGTAAATGAAAATATTAAATTTGTATTACATTAAAAGACCGTATGATTAATAATGTAAATACAAATCATTAAGTAAGGTATTATTAAAAGTATTTTTTATAATTTTTTATATGAAATATATATAATAAATCAAGCAAATAAAACACTTCTATAATGTCAAATGCTAGTAACTTCCAATCAATGTTGGTGAATTCTACTGTTCTTCCTATAAAAATCGGACTTTAGCAGCGTGTGAATACTCTAGTCCTGTTTCTATTGTACTAGCTAGTCTACAGATATCTAGGCGCTAGCTATAGTTGCCCCATGGCTTCTTTGGTGCTGACTGACAGCTCACAGCTGACTTCTGACAATCAAAATTTAGGTATATACTTAAATTTTGATTGTCAAAAGTGACAGCTGCTAAACACATGTTTTTGCAGATCATCTAGTTCGGCGTAGAGATACGTAATTTGGTCTGGTAACTTTTTAAAGCTGTCAATCAGCACCAAAGAAGCCATAGGGCTACTATAGCACACCTGATTTCTAGTACAAACAAGTGTCGTGTGATAGTAGCTTTAGACCATTCGGACACCGAAGCGGATGATTGACACGGTTACCGGGTTTGGTCGTCACGTGGTCTAACACGCTACTATCGTGTTACGTTAGACTACTGAAGACCGTAAGATCAGGGTTCGATCCCGGTCGGGTACACTGAGGGTGGTTTTACACACTCCTTTCACGAGAATGCGTTTGCAATTCCTATAAATTAAACCTTTTTAATCTCTAAAACATTACCGTAACTAGTATATAACTTAAGCGTAAAGCCCGAAATAGTAGTATAGATTCGGCGTAAAAAAATAAATAAAAAATATGACAAAGTTGTTTAAAAAGACATGTAAGTAATTTAGTCTAGAATCTGGCAATTCAGGGTCTAAACACGAACCTCGAGGCCAATCTTTAGTTAGCAATGGTCGTCCTCACCCCCTGATTCCCCCCTTCACCCCCTGATTCCCCCCTTCACATGAGCCCTCTGCCGGTTAAATGTAGAGTTAAGAGGTGACGCGTGCGCAACGAGTCCCTGGGGCCGCACTAATGTGCTGCTCTCTGTCGGCCATCTCAAGTAACAACGTTCCCTCCCCCGCACCCTCTTACACCCTCCTGTTCCCTATGCTCTCTCATTTACAAGACTTAACATCACTGAGAGGGGGAGAGAGGGGGGGGACAAAGGTATGACTACTTCAGAGAGGTTTCAACTCTATTTGTGGTAATATTGAGGGGATTATGGTGAGGGGAATTTGAGGGTGTATTAAAAAAGTACCCTCATCGGTGGTGAAATGTATACAATTCAAATACAGCGGGAGGGGATATAGCTAAAAGTTAACTATTTCTCTCAAGTTACAAGATCTTGTCCACCAGTGACGTGTCTCGGAGTGTTGCCAGGGTAAGCAGGGTTGTAGCACAATTTTTATAGGATGTGCCTTTATCTGACAGCTAGAAAAAAATTACTGTCTATTTTTACGTATTCATACGTAGTTATCACAAAATAAGCGAATCCAAATTTGCGTGTAGGGAGAGTGGAAAACAATTTAGGAAAAACCAGCCCCAGTTCACCCGACCTAGATTAGAACCTTGATCTCCCCGTCCTTGGGAGTCTAGCTCAACACGAATCTAGCGCGTTAGCTGACTACGCCACCGAAGTGGGTAAAAACTAATAATATAATAAAAAGGTTATCAATGTTGACCACAAAAACGTGTGTGTATTTTCTGAAAGGGCCTTTCTATAAAAAAAAAAGATATTTGTTCAGACTGTACTTGTTAAACCACTTTCAGTGGTCATATGGTCTAAGGCGTAGCTATCGTGTTAGAGAGGCCTGTTGATGATGTCGGTACAAATGTCGGAGTATGAAACCCGGTTTGATCTGCTAAGGGTAGTTTTCCAAAATGGTTTATCACTCCCTTTCCATGAAAATGCGGGTGCAATGGACCAACAATTTAAGTTCCCGACAGCAAGCGTTTCCAACTTAAAAAACGTTCATAATCGGCTAATTTTTGTCAAGTTAATATGCCAAAACGAGAACATTGTTAGTGAAATAATAAGTTGTAATTTAAACTTGTTTAGTTACTTATAAAATAAATTTTCCGTCCAAACTGTACTATATTTAATACGTCAACATAATACAGTAGATGTAAAGAAGAAATTAAACAAGATCATCTGTTGGATATTTCGTGGATTTTCCCCACGCAAGTCAAAACTTTCCGGTTCTTGGCTTTAAAAAAATACAATTTGATTCCAGTAGATAACATTTCCAAGAAACTAGTGGGTCGCAGAAATAAATAAAAGGCATGGCGAGCTGTCATTTGGAAACCCCTGCTATATAAAATATAAAAGGGTTCATCTTTTTTTTTTCTTACAACTACATCGCTGGTCTTGTGGTATAAGGTGTAATATTAGGTGGTTAAAGATGTGGTTTTCCACATGTAAATGAGTGACGGTTCTTGTTATTTTTTCAATCCGATGTGGACGTATACTAAAGTACTTCCTCAAGAGGTACCCTCCTCAATCCTATTAATAGCTGTTAGATAACCCTACGGTTAAAACGTATTTTATTTACAGACGTATGTGCGTAGCTCTCCCCAGAAAATTCGCTTTTCATTCCCTCTCTGCTGGGGAATTATTATTGTTATTATTATTATTATTATTATTATTTAAGGAAATCCCATATCAATCATTTTTCATGTAGAGGTTCTGCCTATAATACTTAAATTTACAATATTCTGCATTATTTTTTGCATATTGTTACTGCCTGTATCAATTCTTTAGTCATTTTTTATTTTTTATTTTTTATTCTTATCGTTATTAATTTTTTCGGAACTATTCAACAATATATAAAATTATTTAGCTATCATTGCTTATCTTATTTTCTTATCTAAATATTTATATTTGTAAGGTACTTGTGTGCTTTCAGTGATGGCTTGTTATAGGTCTTACGACTGTTGGCCAGCACTTTGATAATGGAAATTGAAATTATTATCAATCCCCACCTCGTTATAATGTCGTTAATTGCAATTTTTTATTGATTTTTCTAAACTCTCTGCCTAAGATTAAATCACAGCATCTGTGTGCAGAAAGAAAACAGTATAAAAAAAGTCCGGAAATGTATTTTTGTATTACTATAAATGTAAGTTGAAGTTAAGGTCAACAACGCCGAGAGAACGCAGCTGTATGTACGTACGTGTACAACAAGTTGCATAACATTAGGTGAGCACATAACAACAGTTGTTCAAAACTCCTTCACCGACGACTAACCTGGTATCAACAGTATCCGTCGGTTGCATTTGACGCAGACTCACCCTTCGGACACGTTGCTCGAGACGGGACACATCTGCCCTCCTAATGGTATGCAACTTACTGTACACGTAAGTACAAAACAACCACGTACTTCCGGCGTTGGTGCTTCTAACTTCAACTTACATTTACTAATGTAAAACACTTTCTGAACATTTTCTTACTAGGATATTCTGTTATTTTCTGCTTATAAAAATACTGTGGTTCAAGAGTTCGGTCGGAAAATTTAGAAACACCCTGTACGTACACATATGCAATAATATGTGGTTTTTTAAAGGTACAGTATTTACATGCACTGACTGTACCGACTGATTAAATCAGCGCACGAGAATTTCTATGAGCGAGAGTGAAAGTAAAATTATTTTCAAATACTTTGCAAGCTTCTTTAACATGCCTCAGTCGATATGGAACTGACGGCTTTACTTCCCCTCTGATATAAGTTGTGCTACGGATTTTTACCGCTCAAGAAAAATCAATTGATCCCAGCTGGATTTGAACCAACTAACATTGGGTCCTGAGGCCAGCACTTTACTCCAAGAGCACTGATTATCCTGTGTCGATTCAAGGAGGGTCTCTAGGGTAGTAAGAGCGTGTTAAATCTGTAGCCTACCTATAATATGTTCTCACTCACTCTGTTCCCATTTGACCAATTATAATAGGCACCTTTGATGCCTGGGCAGTGAGTATTCCACTGAGTGAGGAAAAACGTTCACAGGTATGTACAATTTAAACTAACTCTGATTACCCTTGCAGGTCTAGGGGTAAGGTGTCAGACTTCTATGCTGGCGGCCGGGATTCAATCCTCGGTCCCGGCAAAGATTTATCTGATTACCAAACCCTTCCTTCACCTCTGACAAGACATCTTGTGAATGTGAGGAATGCCAGGCCTCCACCATGGTTCGGATTCCACGTTAAACTGTAGGTCCTTCATTTCATCTCACAATCACCCTACCATTTCACATTAGCGTAAGTGCGTATAACCCAAACGGGTAGTAAGACGCGGTGCTAATAATAATAATAATAATAATAACCCTTGCAACACTCCATTACACGCCACTGTTAGTACCATACTTTCTGTAAGCTACCCCTCCCCCTCCTTCTCCACTGACTCTTCTATCTTGCGAACACGACAACGATAGTTCACACCTATTTTCCGTTTGGCTGCCCTTTACCACCCTGACAGGTTTGGACAATGCCGTCGTAACAGTTTGCTATGTTGTTACACCTGTGGAAACTAGTCGCGAAGTGGGCGAGTTGGCATCCTTGGGAAACTCGAACATCATCATATCCAAGGGACGTCCCGAGGGGAATCACTGGAATCCCTCCCGCCCCTCGCTGTATCTCTTTTTGTTTTTGTTTCACTTCTATAAGGCACTCTCGGTATATCTGTTACAGATTTCCTCGAGAAAAAAGGAAAAAAATACCGACAAATCGTATTGGCTCACGGAAAGACGACACGAATAATATTTGGATTTTGTTCCATTTCACTCTCTTCATCTTGTTTTGTTACTTCTTGCTCCATTCCGATGCTTTTGAGAGGAGGTAGGTTCAGGGCTGAGGGGGTGTATTATATAATACGTTTTGACGTAAAGACGGTAAACATATTTCTACAGCCACAATAATAATACAACCACAAGTAGAAATAAAACCTATGTGCAACCAGTTAGGAATAAACTCCGTGCCTCGAAGCCAAGAATAGAAACACTATCAACTTTTCCAGATCTGATGTTGATTATTTAATGAAGATTAAGGAGGAAATAATAGGGTTGTTTCAATCATTTGGAGCAGTGTAGTGTCGTGTCGTGGAGTGTTGCTAGAGTAAGAATAACTAGCTTTATTTGTGCCTCTTCATGCTATGATCACTCAGTAGAACATTGGTCAGATTTAAATGAAAATAAATTCTCATGAGAGGTATGTGGAGCAGAGCCCAATGCATGATTAATCAAACGAGGAGCAAGTGGGCGAGAAGATAATTAGAGGTACTGTTTAGACAAGCACTGCCTACTTTGGCAACACTGCACGACCCTACATGGTTTAGGTAGATATTCACTTGATTGTTCTTGCTTAAAGTCGTGGGACAAGTTGTGGCAAAGAGGAAAGATATTGGCTTAACAAAGAGGTAAGTCAAACGACATTTGTATACTTTCTTTAAAAGATTTTATCCCACCATGCCTAAATTGTGTATTTAGACGAACCTCGATAGAGGACATCTTTAGTCCGGCATGTTCAACATCACTTTGTTTTTTGGGGGCACCTCTATATATCTTTTTTGGGGGAAAATCGTGAGAAACCTACACAACTTGTTCTATTTAAAGCATATATCACCTGAATAGCTTACGCCCTTTTCTTCCACGAAACCTTGGGGAAAGACATTACGTCAACGATACCTCAGTTGTTCGGAGGGGGAAAAGAACCTTTCAACGCCCCTGTACATTAACCTCCAGCCCACTCTTGTACGTATGCAACAACCATCGTGATCCTATTTCAACTTCATTTCACGTTCTCGTCTCTCAGGTGATGGTTGGCCATCGTCAGTCATCGGGTGGATCCTCCTTTGGGGATACCTGCCCGCCCCCCTGTAAGCCTTCCTCTTCTTGCACGCGAGAAGAGAAACTCATTTCATCAACGAATAGAGAGAGGAAAATTGGAGGACCAGACGCAAACATTCCTGTCATCTCTGTCACTCCCGAGGAAATTATATTTGTGTTTCTATAGCAACGAATCTCACTCAAACACTGGAAAAGGGGGGTTGGAGGGAGACAAAAAATGGACATTACTCAGTTTACTTCTCTCTTTCTCTCGTTTTTTTTCTGTTTCCCCTTCCATCCCCTTTCGTTACAGTTTGTTAAATGGAAAATGTAGGACCTTCTCCCTATCCCATCCATTCTAGACGATGGAAAAGAAGTGAGATAAAAATGTTGGCTAGAAAAGAGAATGGAGGATTTGCCACAAACATTTTGACAGTTGGAAATAGGCCTGAGTGTGAGAGACGAGTACCTCTATGTGGTGGGAGAGAGGGAATAAAAAGAGAAGGTGGAATAGGGGGGGAGGGGGGAAGAGAAGGCAATCATAACTGTACTCCGTAACGAGTCGGCTCGCGTTAAACTTACATGACTGAATTTCCCGTATTGGAGGGCGACCGGAATGTAAGAACCATCCATGTGCGTCGTTATCAATTGATGGGAACGAGTTGGTCGAAAAAATAACCGGATAAGCAAAGCTTGTTAAAACTGTACCTGACATAATGTTCTCCCCTACTTTGTCCTCATTTGACTAACCACACATAGACTCTTCTTTAAACACCTCACATAGAAATGTATTTTTCAGTTGCGTGTCGTGGAGTGTTACCAGAGTAAACAGACCTCGTTAAAAATGTACCTGTGATATTGTCTCACCATTTTTTTACCCCATTTGACCATTCACATATAGGTACTGTTCTACTTACCTTGTTTGGGAAATTTTCACTAATATCTGGCCAATGAGTGTTTTACTGTGAGAGGAAAAAAATTACAAGTAGAGTTTCATTTAACCGTGCGTACACTGGCAAAACTCCAGACAAATGATTAGTACTTTCTATTTATTTATTTTACTTTCAAATCTTAACAACTACGGTTGTTTTCTGTTCGTAAGCTCTCACACAAAAATGCCTACTAGTTTATATACACTATATTCGCGATTATCCAGCCTAAAGTGGCGGCATTCTGGGCCGGATTATTTGAAATCCAAGTGTAAATAGTTTTCAGTATGAGTTTACCTCGTGTATCTACGCCTTGCGCACACCTCCCTAGACACAGCTTCTGTTTCCAGCCAACTCAAAACAGTGCTGGTATCTACACCTCCATTGACACAGCTTCTGTTTCTAGCCAATTCCAAACAGTGCTGCTATCTACACCGACCTTGACACAGCTTCTGTTTCCAGCCAAATCAAAACAGTGCTGGTATTTACACCTCCCTTGACACAGCTTCTGTTTCCAGCCAAATAAAAACAGTGCTGCTATCTACACTTCCCTTGACACAGCTTCTGTTTCCAGCCAAATTAAAACAGTGCTAGTATCTACACCTCAATTGACACAGCTTCTGTTTCCAGCCAAATCAAAACAGTGCTGGTATCTACACCTCCCTAGACACAGCTTCTGTTTCCAGCCAACTCAAAACAGTGTTGCTATCTACACCTCCCTTGACACAGCTTCTGTTTCCAGCCAAATTAAAACAGTGCTGGTATCTACACCTCAATTGACACAGCTTCTGTTTCCAGCCAAATCCAAACAGTGCTGGTATCTACACCTCCCTTGACACAGCTTCTGTTTCAAGCCAAATCAAAACAGTGCTGCTATCTACACCTCCCTTGACACAGCTTCTGTTTCCAGCTAAATAAAAACAGTGCTGCCATCTAAACCGGCCTACTGTAATATTACTGTATTTCACGCCAACCGCATGCATAAAAATTATGCTTTGCTGTATCCAATTTAATAGTTGCAAGGCGTTTGCGATCTATTTTTTTATTAATCACTAGATTAGTGTATATGAACCAGTTTGTTTATTTTAAAACTCATTTGATAACACCGAGAACCAGGCTGTATAGTCACGACTTGAATGTATATATTAGAGCGTTTAATACCAAAGTTAAGAACCCATCTCATCCCACGAATAGCACCTATCTTAGGTAAGTAATACAGCTCAAAACAGGCGTTACATAGTGATGTGGTAGGCCAAAGTCCCCATTAGAAAACAGTTGAATTGAGACCAGTGAAACCATTTTACCATATTATGAAAAATACAACAAATTGAGAATTAATTTAAAATTTAAAAAAAACCTGTTTCACTGATTTTAATTTATTTGTAGTCAAATGAATAATGATGAAACCCGCACTTCAATACGTTTTATGGTTCGAGTGTAATTTTGTATCTGCTTTTCTGGTTAATCGGCAGCGATATGGACTCTTAATGGCTTGACCAAAAGGGCAAATGGTGGCAGCTTGTAGGCTGTTTGCAAATAAATAAAGACTTGACAAGACTGTACTAGTAATCGGTTCCCCGCCCCCCACTTCTCACTATCAATTTGACCAACCACACATACGATAATGCTATTGCATTATGGTTGCGCGTTGAGCGCTAATTATGATGTTATGTTTGCGCGTTGGGCACCAATTAAAATGTTATCGTTATTTGATGAGATAATTGGTATTTATAGCCCCATGATCGAGCGCCAATTAAAATTATGTTCTCACCCCACGTTGGGCGCCAATTATGACGTTATGGCCCCACATTGGGCGTCAATTAAAACGATACGGTTGCACGTTGGGCACCAATTAGAACTATACGGATTGCTTGAGTCATCGTGGCATGCGTTTGGGCGCCAATTAAAACTATATGGTTTTTTACTGTACTATGATGCCGCGTGATGGGAGCAAATTATTGAGATATTGAATTATTGATGATATAATTGGTATTTATAGCCCCGTGATCGAGTGCCAATTATAATGATATTTAGCTCGCAATGGGCGCGAGTATGTTTTACTGCGCACTTATATATAGTTCTGCTATCAAGTTAACTGTAATTCTTACATTCATAAAATAAATAATATATTTAAATTTGCACACGATTTATTTAGATCATTGCACCCTTGGTGCTGAAAATTTGATATTACATGAAACAGTTTTTTGTGAAATCTCGGATTGCTTTTGTATAATAATACACGTTCCACGTTCTGATTACCGTGTGCTTCGCTGATTTATGTTACTGCTTTTCTCTCTTACCGACACTGGTAATGACTGTCTTTGATATATTACCAAGTTATTTATATTTCTGTCGCCAGCACTGTGTGTATTCATACGCACAGGCGGATTATATATTACCTACCCCTTGCCACTTGGACCCCTTGTCACCAGCGTCATAACCAACTAATAGAAAGAGTTCTGCTGATAGGTGTTGTGAAGAATAACTTCCTATTGGGTAGAAGAAGCTAGCGTCACTTGCTTTTTTGGTAAACACTACGGAGTTGAATTTTGAAAGAAAAAATAAGTTTTATGGTGTAATCTATTGACATTAATTCTGAAAAGCGCGTGATTCTCCATGTATGAAGTATTAAAAAGGATATTTTACATACAGTTTATTGAAGAAAAATACCTGCATTCATGAACTTTTAAATACATAAAAGGAGTCCAAAACAGTATCATTACAATGTAACGGCCTAATGTATGTGTGTTGACTTTAAAGATCACGCTAAATACCATACAGGAAGGATAAATTTACAAGTACAGTCTTGCCAAACCTTTCTTACCTTGGCAAAAACATACGTGTTGAAGACAGGGAGGAAGATGACATTTAGAGGAAATAAATCCGCACTAACCTATGAATAGAATGGAGGAACCGCAGTTATAACGCGTTTGTGGAAAAACCACTTGCCCGTGCATCCAGTCGAAATTTAAAAATCGTCTTAAAAATTCGGTATGTCGGGAGTCTGAAATCATAAATCACTTGACAATTGGTTTGGTTGCAGTGACTGTTAATTACTTTCAAGTACTTAAGGTAGGGACGTAGGAAATGCGAGTTAAGGGTATAGTTTTCTGCAGTTTTTACAACAATATTTTTTGGTCAAAATAAATAAAAATATCGCTCAGGTAGAAACAGAGGGTTTAATATTTTTTTCATACAGTGATATCACCATTTTTTTTAATATCTGTCTTAAGAATATTTGTATTTGATGACACACTTTTTAAATTATAGACAAAGTTGTCATTAAACTCCAGGACACCCTTGATAGATATTCAACAATTGTTGATATCGCCGTGTGAAGAAAACTAAACTCTTAGGCCAATGTTCCTTTCTACTAAAGCAATATTTTATTTATTTTGGTCAAAAATATATTTTGCTATTAAAACTGCAAAAATACTGATCTTTTCTCGCGTTCCTTACATCCCCACCTTAACTAAGAAACAAATATAGTTTGGATATTTAAAATAGTGTTATGTGACGACAATAACGAAAAACCATATTTTAGACTTCGGATTCAACTTTGCTTCGCATGCTTCAAGGTTTCGCTTTGAATTTAAAAATTGCCTTTATCACACCCCTATTCATTTCAATATCACAAAACACACACACACACACACATATATATATATATATGTGTGTGTGTGTGTATTTTTTTTAGCACCACGTCTCACTACCGGCTCGTGTTAAACGCTTATGTACTAATTACACGAATTGGTTAGGGAATAGAACAGTTTAATTTAGAGGAAGTACACCTGCAATTGAGTGGAGGGAGAGTGGAAAACCATTTAGGAAAAACAACCCTCAGTATACCCGACAGGGATTCAAACCCCTATCTTCCTGTCATCGTTGGTCTAATATAATACTAGAGTGACGCCTTAGACCACGCGGCCACCGAAGAAGGTGACCAACTAAATTGAATTCGATATTCGAATCAAACTGACCGGGATCGGAACCCCCGATCTTCTCGTCTTCACAAAACATAATACCCCGTGACCCGGACAAACTTAGAGGGACTTGTGCGCTTGTTAATCCCTCTCCGTCCTGACGTGAGAATGAGTTTCGGGTGGTATTTTTTGACGTGGCAGGCGAGAGCCAGTATTAGAATTATAAAATATTACTAACGTGGTATTATTTGTTTTTTTGTTGTTTTTTTTCCATGCCCCGAGGACACACGAATTTGATCGAACCCGGCCAGGCAATTTGATCACGTAGCTAATAGGAACGTCAGAAAAGCGACAGGCTTTGAAAAAGAGAGAGAAAGAGAATAATATCGGGAGAACAATGAAATATTCAAACTGAAAATAATATAAAATGTGCTCTGAATATTTAGAGTTGGGGGAGGGGGGGTATATGTCGTTAGACACTGTTTCGAAATAATAATACCCTTTAGAGTATTTCAGGGATTTGTGTACATGATTTTATTACTCGATGTGTACGTTTATTTTGTGTAATAATTTACTTCTTTTTTTTTCGCACAACGTCTTACTACCCACTCGGGCTATAAGCTAATGCTTTACTTATTAAATTATATACAAAATAACTAACCTTATTTTAGAAAGGACTCAAAATATAATATATAAAACGGGTAGACATAACATTAATTGTTTACTTAACTATTTCTGTACCCCCTTAACCCACACAAAACCAGTAAATTAAATATTTACCTATTTGTGTGTGTAAAACAATCAATTTTAAACATGACACAATATTTTTCCCATGAAGAATATTATTAAAATTTTAATACTTTAACCATAAAGAATTAATGACAGATAAAGTAAAAATTTAATTACTCACTTCGGTCGCCGCATGGTATAAGGCGCTACTCTCTCAATATACTAGACTGCCTATGACGGGGAGATCGGGGTTCGATACCGGTCGAGTGTTCCGAGGGTGATTATCCCTAAATGGTTTACCACTCTCTCTCTCTCTCTCTCCACGCAAATAAGAATACACTTCCTCTAAATTCAACCTTCCTTAAACCATTAGCTTAATTAGTACATAAGCGTATAATCCAAACGGGTAGTAAGACGTGGTGCTAAGAAGAAGAAGAAGAAGAAATCCTGTTAACAAACGCGCCAACTTTCCGCGTTGTCAGATACGTTAAATGTATCTTTTAAACCGGTCTCTAAACGTCAGAGTGAACAGTTGAAGTAGAACTGCATAATAAGAGAGATAGGATTCATTTGTTAAGGGGTTTAATTCTCTCTCACAGACGAGCGCTCGCCGCGGTAATGAATGTATAATGTACCGGCAGGCCAGAGAGGAAATAGTAATGTCACGCACTATTAGAGAGGGGTGGGTAAAATAATATGTTATGCAGATGATTTGTCCCCGTCACTTCTACACTTTACTGGCGAAGTCTGTGCTCCAGGGTGAGGAGGAAGGGGGAGGGGGGAGAAGTTGGTGGGTTTGACCGGGATAAGGGATGGGAGGAAGAGAGAGGGTGACAGCCTGGAAAATACTCGCACAGGCACTTTGGATTAATGTTTGGCTTCATTCGGATATGAACTAAGAGACCCGTATTCAAAGAGGGAGAGAGGGATGGTACCATCGACCCACCTCGGTGGCCACGTGGTCTAACGCGTTACGCTTGCTATAGACTAGTGTGCTGATAACTGGGAGATCGAGGTTCGAATCTTGGTTAGGTGCACTGAGGGTGTTTTTTTTTTCCTGATTGGTTTTCCACTCTTACTGCACACAAATGCGGGTACATTTCATATTAATATAACCTCCCTAATCCCTAAAACCATTAGCGTACCTACTACATAAGTGTGTAATTTGACCAAGTAGTAATATGTGGTGCTAAAATAAAAGAGACGGTACACACTGTTCAGAAAAAAATGTAAACTTTTTTTCGTGACTTCTCGGAAAGGAAGTTTTGTGATCGTAAAAAAAAATATTTGAGATTTTGATGGATGTTCATGATCCCCTGAACCCAAAAATGCCATCTGTCTGTCTGTGTCTCGACTAGAGCCTAAACCATTTTACCGATCGAGGTAAAGCTTGGTAACTAGGTTTTCATAAGGCCCAGAACTCTTTTTGCAATTAGACATAAGAACCTAAAATTAAGGGTCGTTTAATAAAAGGTGAAACTATAAAAAAAAAGGGGTGATTTTATCGAAATCAGAACTAACATTTTTTTAAATTCGTATCAAGGCACTTTTTAATACTTTTACCAAAATAGATAGTCTCATTCTCCCGTGAAAATAGCTTATAGTTTAATCTATTTGAAATAATGTGTTTGCCAACCAAAGGAACTTTTATTGCTAATAACTGTAGGCCCTAATGTATTACATTTTTGTCGAATATTTATAAAAATGCATTCAAGAAATGTTTTCTAACCATTCCACTAATCTTCTATTAAATATTAGTTGATAAATGGTCCAACACCTTAGTTTAGTCGTTAACTTGTCTGCACACTGAGATAACGTTCTCATGTTCGATTCTTAGCATGGCAGAAAAATATATCAAGATTGAAATGTGTGTTTTCCGTTTAACATTGATAAAGTAACAGTTGGGGGGGTCGGAGGGAAAGCTGGGTGCTGTGTGTTCTATATTTAAGTTAGTTTGTAAGTCATGTGCTGTTATCATTCAGTTCATAATGTGCTCGTTAGATACCTTGAATAATAGAAAGAGCCAATAAATGTAATAATATAGCTTTAACCAAACATAAACCAAATATAACCAACCATGACCTAAACAATTATATAAAGGAATCTCTTAATAATTATTGTTTATTCTTGATTATCTTTTCACTTTGTTAGTCTACTATAAATTATTTTTAGTGATGTTTATGTAAGTCATTAATCATTTGTAATATTGAATGCCTACCAATCCTTTTTATTTTAAATAAAATTAAAATTAAATAACGATACATCACTACAAAAAACACGTTGCCATCAATAAGCGAAAGCCGATTCTAAATACAGTAGTCCCATGGCTTCTTTGGTGCTGACTGAGAGCTCACAGCTGACTTCTGACAGTCAACATTTAGGTATATAACTAAATGTTGACTGTCAGAAGTGACAGCTGCTAAACACATGCTTTTGCAGACCATATGGTTCGGCGTAGGGAGACATAATTTGGTCTGGTAGCTTTTCAAAGCTTTCAGCTGTCAGCTGTGGGCTGTCAGTCAGCACCATATAAGACATGGGGCTACTGTTTACTCAGTGTAATGATCCTCATTTTGATATTCCATATTTTTTCCAAATTAAAATATGTGTTCTCATTTTCGGTATAATTTTCTATCCATCCATCTATTCGGTCATTTTGTTTTACTAAATTTAAATACTTTTTATATTATTCTATTTGACAACCACCCTGCACTAGCGCTGTGTTTATTTCATGGTACTACTGTATTTTCCTGTACTCAGCTTTTAAAATGGTCCATAATGATGTCACCCTCCTTTTCTATGGAAAGAAGAAAGAAATACGGAGCAAAGAAGGACGGGGCTTGGCGGAATATAAAAATATCTAAGTAATCCTTATATAAAAATGGCGTAAAATTGGGAAGGTTGAATTTAAAGGAAGTGAAACCGCATTTGCATGGAGCGATAGTGGAAAACCGTTTAGGAAAAAAAACTTAGTTCACCCGACCGAGATTTGAACCTCGATCTTCCCGTCCTCTGCAGCCTAGCTCAACACGACTATCGCGTTAGCGTGAGGACTATTCTATAGCTCTATAACAAGGGGGGCGGAGCTATGGTTGGGTTTTCAGAATTAGGCCTAAGGTGATGTAACCTTAAGATTGTCGACTTAATTTGTAAGTTACGTGCCAATAATAACGAGCACTTGGAGAGTGTCACATATTATAGTACAAATTAATAATTTAACTAATCACAAAGATGAATAGTACTCAATTAATAACTTTATATCATAATTTGTTTGAAAAGTCACATATTTCATCCACTTTGAAACTCTTTTGTCCCCTCAAATATCAATTTAGTCACCCATGAAAAAAACCTGTTTTCAAGAGTCCAAACAACGCTTAGAAGCCAAACGAGAAAACGACCATTTTGTCAGCGATAACGTGAAGTACCTCTGATATTTGATCGCGCACAAGATACCCCCCCCCTCCCTCCCAATGGTACCTCTCTCTAACTATCTGCCCTCGTATCAGCTCCACGTCGTATTCAACGTCACTGATCCGTAAACATTATTATGACAGCTCTTATGATTGTTTGAAAATGTTAAACTGGGGTGGGCCCTAAGAA
>CABFOW010001410.1:0-13371 GCA_902141385.1 Timema californicum | reverse complement strand
TTTTTTTTTTTTACTTACTGTTTTCATTTACATATAAAACAGTGCTGGAAGTAAGGCCCAAAAGTGAAGAGAGGAAAAAAAAAGCTTCAGTTATCGGGAGTGTGTATGCTTATAGTGAACAAGTATTAGGAGTATATGAGGTGCAGGGAGGTGGCGGAAGTAAGAGAGGAGAAAAAAACTTTCCCTGCCCAAGTATTGTGCTGCTATCTTTTGTTATTGTTGATGGTTAGCGAAGTGGTACATTCTCCCTCTTTAAGGTTAACAATAGATATCTCTCAAACACCCCCTTCTCCCTCCCCTCTTACTTCCCCAATTCAATCCATTGTTGTAATCCGAACCAGTGGATGTTCGATATGAACTCTTCGCGGTTCTCAGAGGGTTTGTTCTTGCTTGCAAGAGAGAGACAGAGTGTGTGTGAGAGAGAGAGAGAGAAAGTGTAGAAGAAAAGAGGAGGGAATAACGACCTCATGTTCATCTTAAGTGACAAGAAAAAAAAGGGTTTCGTTTTTAAGTTAGCTTAAGGTCATTCGACAATTTAAATTACGTTGCATTTAATTTAATTTAATTTAATTGAGGTATTTAACGAGCACTTTTTTGAACCGACCGTTTATATCAGACCTATATGCTAACATAAATATAGAACATACACAACATCCAACCTTCATTCTTTAATTTATCACTGTTAAAGGGGAAAATCACATTTCATCGATGATAAATAATTTTGGGCCGTTCTCGCATAGGAAACTTGTCTGTGACCACGGTGGAGGCCTGGCATTCCTCACATTCACAAGTTGTGATTAATACACGTCTTGTCATAGGCGAAGGAAGGGTTTGGTAATCAGATAAATCTGTGCCGGGACCGAGCAATGAACCCGGGACCCCCAGCACTGAAGTCTGACACCTTACCCCTAGACCACCAGGTCACCAAAGAACATAATAAATACCTCCAATAAATAAACTTAATGTAAGATCAAATATTTAGATCTTATTTATTTATTTAAAAATAATTATTAACTTATTTAATTTAAATCATAATCCTTTTAAACACTAAAAAATCTACAATTTGCTAGGAGGCGCTTCTAGGAGCCTAGGATCATCGAATGGTATTTAGTGATGAGATGAGTGACCGCATTAAAAATAGTACCACTAATCTTTCTCATACACGACTTAGATTTTAATCTCATCAAAAGGTTTTTTTATACATCATTAAATGTGGCGTGCTAAACTGTAACAATTCACCATCGGAAAAGAAGAGGCGCCTGAAGTTACTGCTGTTTATCTTACCCATAAAACAGGAAACCTATCGCAACCGTCGACATCACCCGGCTCGGCTACGAACAGCTCTGTAGTGAACCCATTTTGTCCGTCCAGAACGTTAATTCTTTCAAAATAAAATCATAAAGTTTAAAACCGGGATTTAAAAAAATGTTTTACTTAAGTATAATGCAATGTATGCTTGGGTTTGCTAAGGTATTATTTCGTTTCACATGTATTTCGAGTTTTGAGTAAATATCTCCATTTTAAAAATACAGATCGAGAAATTCCGGGCGGAGTTCCGTACCATTTATTTGCTGTGGGCCTACCAAAATATTTCTGTATTTGTTAGCGGAAGGCTACACATAAGAGCTCTTTTTCTACAAGCCTTGTTTCATAGCTCAGCAAATATGCTTAAAAATCCGTTGAAAATGATCTAATGTTACATTTTCAAATAAGTTGTTATATTAATAAAACACTAACTATAGGGCTGTTAAGGAAAAAGAGCCCCTGTTGGAATATTTTTACATTATTTTGGTGTGAACCGTATTTTGAAATAACGCATCATAGAACTAAATATTGCCTTATAGCTGAACGTCGGCGGGGAAATTTCTCTCTTATCAATACCCGCCTCGGTGGCGTAGTTGGCTAACGCGCTTGTCGTGTTGAGCTCTGACTGCTGAGGACGGGGAGATCGAGGTTCGAATCTCGGTCGGGTGAACTGGGGGTGGTTTTTCCTAAATAGTTTTCCACTCTACCTCCACGCTAATGCGGGTTCACTTCCTCTAATTCAACCTTCCCAATTCATAATCCATTAGCGTAATTAGTACTTAGAGCGTATAAACCGAACGGGTAGTAAGACGCGGTGCTAAATATTATTATTTTTTATTCTCTTATCAATGCGACCCCATTGCTAAGAATACGGGCCACTATTATTCCCGCCAAAGTACGAGGCCGTGTTTTTACCGGAAGTCACGTGTCTGGTTTGCACGACTTCTGCGCACAAGAGCTCTCATGATATTGTTACCATCGAGATTAAACTGTGAGAAATGAGAGTTGAAAGCTGCAGTGGTTTTTTAAACAATACTTTTAAAAAAAGAAACAATGCAACTTGTTAATATCACTACGAACTCAACTGCACTCAAATAAAAGAGTTCATTTGGTTGCATGTTTGACAGGAACCTTATGTGAGACAGAGGAAAAGGATACTTTTAACGATGTAAAGTGGTCCAAGCGACATACTGAAGTCCAACACCTTAGCTGAATCGGTAGCATGTCTGTCTTCTGAGATAAGGTTCCCAGGTTCGATTCTCGGCATGGCTGAACCATTTACCATTGGTGAAATGTAAGATACACCTTTCACGGTGATAAATTGACGGCTGGTTGCTGTGTCTGCTCTAGATTCAAGTTAGTTTGTAAGTCATGTGCTGATATAATAAGTTGGTTCAGAAAGTGCACGTTAAGTACCTCAAATAAATGAAACAAATTACATAATTAAATATAATATGTCAGCTAGCTAGCCTTTTCGCGAACAGGAGTTACTCAAATAAAACTCTAAAGTGACGCGAGTAAAACCTAAATTACCAACAAGTAGCTCTCACGTAATCGATAATGTAAGTCTTATACTGCCGATGGCGGGGAGATTTAGTTTCGAATCCTGGTCAGGTGTACTGAAGTTGTTTTTCCTAAATGGTTTTCCACTCTCCCTTACTTATTTAAGATTCAATCTTCCTCATCCCTAACAAATTTATGTTGATAAATGGACAACACGGATGGCTGAAGTGGATAGCCAGGTCTAGGGGTGAGACGTGGATATCCAGGTTTAGGGGTGAGACGTGGATAGCCAGGTCGAGGGGTGAGACGGTGATAGCCAGGTCTAAGGGTGAGACGTGGATAGCCAGGTCGAGGGGTGAGACGTGGATAGCCAGGTCGAGGGGTGAGACGTGGATAGCCAGGTCGAGGGGTGAGGCGTGGATAGCCAGGTCGAGGGGTGAGACGCTGATAACCAGGTCGAGGGATGAGACGGTGATAGCCAGGTCTAGGGGTGAGACATGGATAGCCAGGTCGAGGGGTGAGACGGTGATAGCCAGGTCTAGGGGTGAGACGTGGATAGCCAGGTCGAGGGATGAGACGGTGATAGCCAGGTCGAGGGTTGAGACGGTGATAGCCAGGTCGAGGGGTGAGACGTGGTGAAGGGTGAACTCTTGAATTGGATTTACCTTCTTCTTTTCTCTACAAAGCTTCCTGGCGTCACTAACAGTTCTTTCTACGATGGACCACCATTGCGGACCCTGTTAAAGGACCTAAGATCCCACATGTAACAGAAGATTATAACAATAAGATCCTTTTATTTGTCCCGCCTCCACCTACGCACAAAAAACATATTTTTTCACTTATCGATAGCCAGTGGTACGCGTGCCACCCCGTGACATGAGAGGATAGATGGAGGGTGCTTCTCTAATACACCTTCCCCCTTGACAGCATGGGATATAATGTCGCAGCAGACAATAACGGAAACATAAGTACCTCTTCTAGCCCGTGTTGCCAACTGTACGTTCTGGATACCACTTTGGTTATAATTTCACCACCTGTACAATCCAATATTAGGATATTTTCTAAGAGTAATATCCTGTGGCCCTGCTATAAAGTAACACATTTTACATTAATTATTCTTTTTTTTATGTAAATCGGTGCGTTTATCCATACAACGACAGAAAGTAGAATCCTACCGGTCCAAATACAATCCATTTCAGGTCCGAGTACTACCGCTAGAGACTATAGACTCGGCAACACTGCTTCCAGCTCAAGTGCTGAGCTTACTTTTGATTAGAACCCGCTCCGGTGGTCACGCCGATTGACCCACCGGCGATATACTGGTGACGGGAGAACGAGGTTCACATCTGGCCCAGGTGAAGTTTTCTACACTTAGTCAATGGCCTCATGGTATAAAGACTATAAGAGGCTACTCTCGCAAAAGACCAGGCTCTCTTTGACTGGGAGATTGGGGCTCGACTCTCAGTCGGTTGTATTATGGTTGGTTTTCTCTAAATGGTATTCAACTCTCCCTCCACTCAAATTGGGGTAAACGTGCTCAAAATTCAACCTTCTTTATCCCTAACACATTGGGGAAATTATTGGCTGTGCGTACAGGTTGAATGGGTAGTAAGAGTAAAATAAATAAAAAATTACATTTTGGTTTCAGTTACTTAAAATTACCCTAGTCACCCTTACCCCAGAAAGGGCGATGTAGGGGACGTGAGCTAAGGGCAGAGTTTTTGCAGGTTTCATAGCCAAACATTAGTTTGGTCCAAATAAACAAAATATTTCTCCAGTAGAAATAGAGTTTTATTTTCTTCACACGGTAACCTCAACAGATCTTGAATATCTGCATTAGATGAGAAACTTTTTAAATTAAGGGAAAAAGTTGTCATTAAATTCCAGACCACTCTTGACAGCTATTCATCAACTGTTGAGGTCATCATGTGAAGAAAGTTAAATTCTATGTTTCTACTGGAGAAATATTTGATTTATTTTGGCCAAAAAAATGTTTTTATATAAAAACTGCAAAAATTGTAAACTTTTCTCTAATCCCCTACATAGCCACAACCTAAAATGAAGTTTATAAAATGTATACAATTAAATAAATACCTTGTGATTAAATTAAACAATAAGAGCACTCTTAATAGGCCTACTTGACTTGTTCCATACCTTACTACCCGTCCGGACTAACCACAAATTTTTATGGGATAAGAATTAGGAATTTATAGGAAAATTTAGGCCTACAGTACCAGCATTTACTTATAGGAAGAATATAAAATAATTTAGGTGAATAACATCCTAAGTACATCCAACCAAGATTCGAACTCCGATATCCCTGGCACCGGTAAGCCCAATTTATATCAACAAACAGGCTACAAATCATTACCGCATTGACCGTATGGAGAGGACCGTAATTCAATTAATTTAAATAATTTGAAAAATTAAATTAAATGTAGCTGACAATTTTTACACGTCCAACACAGACTCAGCCTTAAATTTTGAGTTACGAATGACCCTGAGACCGAGGTATCTCGTTGGTAGAACATTTACGTTCTAAGTCAAAGAAAGGTATCGTGTTCGATACCCGATCGCAGGTGTCACTTTTCAGCTAAATTAAATTAATCGTTAAACCCAACAAGATGAGACCAATGCCTTTGTCCACACGCCCACGAGTGTGGATGATTATTAGTTCCTAAATGGTCGTTTTTCACAAATTAATGTAAATCTACCTATTTAATATGTATTTTTGTTTTCTCAATGAAAAGTAGCATATAGCCCCGTGGATTATTTGGTGCTGACTGACAGCTCACAGCTGATTTCTGACGGTTTTGAAAAGTTACCAGACCAAATTATGTATCCCTACGCCGAGTCATATGGTCTGCAAAAACCTGTGTTTATCAGCTGTCACTTCTGACATTCAAAATGTAGGTATATACCTGAATATTGACTGTCAGAAGTCAGCTGTGAGCTGTCAGTCAGCACCAAAGAAGCCATGGGGCTACTGTACATCATATTAAGTCTGGGCATTCCTCCAAGGAGAAAGGAACTACCTTCCAACAGATAAGAAATAATTTTAATTCAAAGAATTATTTTAATTAAATTAATTTATTTAAGCTAACTCCTCACACAGTAATTACAAAAATTGGCAAAATTTTAAATTGGTTGTCTTTTGATAATAATATATGTTCTGTGTCTAACTTATCTGAATCATTACAAAAATTACTAGTTTCACGCTAAATTCTTTACTATTGATTTAATTAAGACCTGCATCGACGGACAAGTAGTCTAAGGCATCACTCTCACTTCTGATGACAAGGAGATCAGGGATTGATTCCCGGTCAGGTGTATTGGGGGCGATTTTTCCCTGACTGGTTTGCCACTCTCCCTCCACGCAAATATGATTACATTTCCTATAAATGATATCTGTCTCATCCCTAAAATATTAACGTAACCAGTACTTAGGTGTAGAATATAAATAGATAGTAAGAATTTTTTTAGTATTTATATAATTCACTTTCAAACTACTGTGTAGAAGTTTATTTTCACAATGTTTTGTGGTTTATTAGCCACACATTTACTTTTCAATGTAAACATCTTTCAAATTTATATTCCATAATTTCTTTCTTTAAATTTTTCAACAAATATAATATTATTATAGTTTCTTAATACCCTCCTAAAATCTTATAGCTACATTAGACTATTATTTATGTATTAATTTGTATATCTTAATTGACAAGCGATGTTCTGTAACAACCTTTTAACTACTCAAGGCGAAGCAATAATTGCGATGTATTAAGTTAATAAATATTTCATAACTTATTCTTTATTATAACTTCTATCTTAATATGCTTTATTAAGGGCAAAAATAAATATAAAAACAAACAAAGCATAAACTTATTTTTGTGTCTTCGTGGTCAATTTCTAAAAGTTACAACTTATCATTTTGGATTGTCAGCTGGTGACCTTTTTAAACGACAAAAGAAAATATTTATTGAACCTATTTTGTATCTCTCTCTCTTAAAAAAAAAGGATCAATTTGTCTGTAAACTATATTTCCGACACTGTCAATATAATACAAACACGAACCAATTCAGGTTTAGCTTACAAAGTATCGCGCACGCGTGAAAAACATCAAACAAGGTTTGAGGGGGATAGGGGGAGGGGAGAGGCCGACGCCGCGGGACGCCCAATCATTGTAGCCAACCACTTCCCCTTGAATATCACAACCCCTCTCTCTTTCTCTCTTCAAACCAGACCATACTCGAGATTACAAGACCTCCTAGAGCTAGCGCTATCATTATCAATTACTGGGTCGGCTTGCTTTGCTCGCATTCAACACAGGCGGCCTTGCTTGGGATCAGCTTACACAATGACGTAACTATCATGAATGCCTTGGTGAGATAGGGAAGAGGGGGGGAGGGGTGAAGGGACTAAACCCTCCTGCTCCCCTCCCGGTTCCGACATCCTGTTTTAATAGCAAGCTACCGTGAGACGAACAGTCATCGTTACACGTCTTCAAAGATTGACGAGATCTCAAATCGCTGGCCCACCCAACCTGTGGGAGAGACGGTTTTTTTTAGCTATTTTGGGTAAAAGGGAAAATTTTCAAATTAATTACATCTGTCTCTCTGTGTCTGAAGTGAAGACTTGAAATGAAAACATTATTTAAAAACTTATCTCTATACATTTTCCCAGAATATTTTATTATTAGTCGTAGGCGACCTGGCGGTCTAGGGGTCAGGTGTCAGACTTCTGTGTTGAGGGTCCGGGGTTCAATCCTCTGTCCTGGCACAGATTTATCTGATTGCCAAACCCTTCCTTCACCTCTGACAAGACGTGTATTAGTCACATCTTGTGAATGTGGGGAATGCCAGGTCTCCACCGTGGTTCGGATCCAAAGTTAAACTGTAGGTCCTCCATTTCATCTCACAATCACACTACCATAACACATTAGCGTAAGTGCGTACAACCCGAACGGGTAGTAAGACGTGGTGCTAATAATAATAATAATAATAATAATATTGGTACTATATTTATGTTATTGCAATGTGAATGCGGTTGTAATGAGTTATATAAGAAATGTATGTGTAAAAACTCGTGTGGACAGAGTCAGTAATGAATGGGTGCTGAAGGAATGCGGTTTGAAAGGGAATCTAATAGGTCAATGTGAAAGAAGTGTTTTAAGTTGGTTTGGGCAGTTTGAGAGAATGAGTGTGAATTGAAGGACGAAACAATTATATGAAGGTAGAGTGTGTGGATCAAAAGGAAGGCCATGTAAAACGTGGTTAAGTGTTGTAGACGAATGTGGGAAAAATTGAAACAATAATCGTTTTAAGAATAAAAGAGCATGTATGACTGTGTTTGTTTGGATGTTTTTGAAGCGAAGGGAGTATGCAAGGACAGGAAAGTGTGGAGAAAGTGGGTGAGGATGGATTAAGTACGGAGTTGTTTTGAGCTGTATACACAGTTTCTGGCCTACCTCGTAAGGGGGCGTCATGTTTAGGTATGTATATATGTATGTATGTATGTATGTATCTATGCATGTATGTATGTATACATGTATGTATGTATGTATGTATGTATGCATGTATGTATGTATGTATGAATGAACGAATGAATGTATGTATGTATGTATGTATGTATGTATGTATGTATGCTATGTATGTATGTATGCATGTATGCTATGTATGCATGTATGCTATGTATGTATGTATGTATGCTATGTATGTATGTATGTATGCTAGGTATGTATGCTATGTATATATATATATGTATGCATGTATGTATGTATGCTATGTATGTATGTATGTATGTATGTATGTAAGTATGTATCTATGCATGTATGTATGTATGTGTGTATACATGTATGTGTGTATGTATTCATTGTATGTATGTATGTATGTATGTATGTATGTATGTATGTATGTATGTATGTATGTGTGTATGTATAGTATGTATGCATGTATGTATGTATGTACGTATGTATGTATGTATGTATGTATGTATGTATGTATGTATGTATGCTATGTATTTTTGTATGTATATATGTATGTATGTATGTATGTTATTTTATTTGAGATATTTAACGTGCACTTTCTGAACCAACTGATTATATCAACACACTAATAAACTAACTTAAAAACTAGAGCAGACACAACATCCAACCCCAGGCCATTAATTCATCACTGGGGAAAAAGCACACGTGTGTTGGTGCCGTTTTGAGAAAGGAACGCGACGTGTTGCTGTTGTTCCACTGCGTGCGTAACGAACCCTGTCATATACTCGGCAACTTCTAGTGTAATCCTTGTTATCGTCGCCGCAGGGCGCCACTAAACCTCATTACCTACCGGCAACAAACAATGAAACGTATCATCTATTTCGGAATAGGGTAACATAGAACCAACATAAGCAGGGAAGTTTTTTCTCTCAAACAGATCTCAACTGCACTTGTCTTCTTATTGATAGGGGTTGTAGGGTGTAACGATTATCTTCGTGGTGCAACATCCTTCCGCCTGTATCAGTCACCCAGGTAAAATCTTCTCGACGCACAAAAGGTTGGAGAGACGAGGTACGAACGTATCCCGTCACTCGAAAATTCGAGAAGCCAAATCTTCGTAAACAGCCGTGTTGGCAGGTTGAGTCGACGACACTAACGTACTGGTCACCGCGCGGTCATGACCTGCGTTCGTCAAGAGAAAACAGCCTCTTTTTATTAATCGGCGAACCTGAAACGGAACCTAATAGTTCCGCGTCTGTCGCTAGATCGGATTTTAATCACATTTTAATGATCCCAGTGTCTTAAGAAGGGAAATAACCGCAGGTTTGATATCAGATCACATATTCGCCCCGTTCAACACACCAATGACGCTGAATCGATAATTAATTAAATTTACATAGGGGATTCCAATTATAGCCTAATAATAAGTCGCATCAACCTGATCAGTATAATATCAACACAAGAGTAGTGACAACATTCCTTAATGAACTATCACCGTATGTAATGAGTCCGTGTCACTATAAATGTGTCGCTCTTCACGGGGCATGAATGGTGAACATGAACATTAAAAGGATACCTACCGTGAAACTGTGTCTGTTGGCTGTCGACCAATAAGGAGCAAGCCGTTTTTTTTTTAATAACCACGCCTTATCCCCTGTTCAGGTTATACGCGTATTTTATAATTATTCTAATGTGTTAGAGATGAATAAAGAATCAGTTTAGAGGTTATCTAACCGCATTCGCGTGCAAGGAGAGTGAGAAATAATTGACGAAAAATGACCCGACCGACATTCGAACTACAATCTCCTCATCATCAGCAGGTCAGATTAAAGCTCGATTCACATGTTCGCTGAAAAATAGAAAGCAGAATCTGCGCAGTAATTCACACACTTTATGTTGATCCGTGATGCATTGCAACCCTTTAACACAGCTGATTATTAACATATTTTTTTCTAGCGGATAAACATATATTTTAGATAATTCTCCCGATAGATGTTTACAAATAATTATAGCGCTGTGTTGTGGTACAATCCAATACATCGATACACACGCTTTACATTAACGAGTTATTTCAAATCTCCCCACAACGGACAACGAAGCTGTCTGCTAGCTTCTAGCTCTACAGCGCATGCGCACTGATTTGAGATGGTTGGTTCTAAAGTTTGATTGGTTCTTCTATGTCTGACATCTCGAGCAGAGTGGACAAAGCAGAGAATAGTTGAACTTCAGCAGAGCAGCTCGCGCCGATTGAGCGGAAATCTTGTGATTGGATTAGAGTTCGTCACGTGACCATGTTTCTGTTCTGCGCTAGTTTATTTTGGCGAACGTGTGCATTCACAGTAGCACGATAGTGACGCATTAGACTGTTCGGCCAATGGAGTGAGTACTTTAAAATTGTCTAGATATCAAGTTCCATACCTCCATAATTTGGTTCCCATACATCAAAGATTTGCCCATCATTATCTTGAACATGGGTTTGAAATCCTTCCATTCGCGCTGAATATTCGACCAAAGATAATATGCGAGATTTTACTAGTTTAATAATGTCTTGTTAGTACAGTTTACACCATTATGTAACCTCCTCCACTCTTCAGTAGCTTCATATCTTTTTGAACCAAATAGCTTCATAAGCACTTTGTTTTTGAACACCCTAATTTTTTATTGTCATAAATAAGGTAATAGACTACGTTTCCCAACTATAGAGAACAACAGGTAAAACTATCGTTTTTTATATTCTTTATTTTACATTCTTTGAAAATAGGCGAGAGCTTACTGCTGCATGCATTTCCCGACTCGATTCTTTTCATAATTTCCACTCTAATATAGTTTTTGATAATTACATTTTTTTCATGAATATTTAAACTCATTAAGTCCGTCAAATAATATGTTCGCAATAAAATCAATTTATAATTTTTTCAATAAGCCTTTATTGTTCCAACCCCATTAAGGGGAGTTGATAGAGGGGTCGTGTTAAAGCTCTCATCGTGGTGAGAACTGAGAAAAGGGGGAAAATAAACACTTTGCTTAAAATTAAACACCAAAAGCTCAACATATCAGGAAAGGTATAACCTTTGACGAAAACCTTTAACTAAAAGGTCGAGTGAAACATTATTCTAAATAACTCTTCCCAATAAAATGTTCTGGATACAGTTTAGCTCGATAAACTGCAGACATCACTGCAACTGTCCATTATTAAAGGTATAAGATGCGTTTAAACCATACAGGTATTAAGGTGAAGTTGTAGGGGACGCGAGCTAAGGGCAGGGATTTTGCAGTTTATATAGCAACACATTTTGTTAACCAAAATAAATAAAATATTTCGCCAGTAGAAATATAGAATTTAATTTTCATAACATGGTTATATCAACTGTTGAATATCTGTCATGAGCATAGATTAGATGTAAAATTTTGTAAATGAAGGAAAAAAATTGTTTAAAAATTCACGACACCCTTGACAGATATTCAAGAAATGTTGAGGTTGCCGCGTGAATAAATTTAAACTCTTTGTTTCTACTGGAGCAATATTTTATTTATTTTGGCCAGAAAAAATGTTTTGGTGAAAAAACTGCAAAGACACCGGCTTTTTCTTAATACGCTAAGCACGCAAACACAAAATTGAAGTAAGTGTTGTAGGAGGAACATTAAATTAAAAATTATAATCATCTACCAATAGAATCCATACCACTCTACGACTTTTTTTCTATACTACCACAATAAAGTTAATGCATGAATAATTAAAACTTCCTCATTGTTTTTGTAATTAGCTATAATCCTGCTGATTTTTTATACGACTATATTTTCAAATAAATCACCCGAAACTTTTTTTTGTGCTGATAAATACAAACTTTTTTTTTCCCAGGTGCTTTTAACGAATATTATCCCGGCGAGCCGACGATCTGGTTACCTCCAGCCCTGCTCAGTTTTCCCGGAAGGCATTATAACTAAATCAATTAAAAGTTTTAGCTTTTAAACACATTCAACCAGGAATTATTGGTTAACGCTAATGAAACCATTTTAATAATTGACATGTTTAGTAGCGCATTATATCCATTATTGTGTTAGTTTAGGTGAATTTCCCAGGGCCGTGTGTACGCGGGGAAGTTTAGTTGGGGGAGGTTGGTTAAATAGTGAATAGATTACACGACTAATAGTTCTCTAATGTGTTAGTGAATTATTAAACAGGGCCCTGCCATATTATGTCTAAAATGTATTAATGGCAAAACTAATAATTATTATCAAAAATGTATTTATAGCTAGAAAACCACCGACACGTCCATCTTAGATGTCAGAATCTCAATAATATATGAAATAATGGTCAGGGTGTATAAGGTATCAGACTCACAATCACATCTGTGCTGATGGTCAGGAATTCTACGGTGTTAGAATCACTATCAATTATATGCTAATGGCAGGAAGTAAAGTATGAGGTGTCAGACGCGCTATCAAATATATGATAATGGTCGGGCTGTCTAAGGTGTCATACTTGCAATCACATATGTGATGATGGTCAGAATGTGTACGGTGTTAGACTTGCAATAAAATATGCATTTATGGCCAGAATATCTAAGGTGTCAGATTCGTAATCTCATATAACTTACACTGGTGTTCAGGATGCTTTAGGTGTCAGACTTGCAATCACATATATACTAGTGGATATGATAAATAATATATGGCATGCAATAGTGTAAATTGTTGTTGACTTGGATGTCAAAGAGTTTTAATTTCATTTTGATATACTTGGGGGTTGTTTTTCAAATATGTAATATCACTGTGGTTCTACCATCTTGCCTCCGGGATAATGCGGGTGCATTTATTCTAAACTATCCTTTGCTACTTCAACGTTTAGATTACGTCATGGTGTTAAAACCTACTACCATAAAAACTAATCGATATCACTGAGGAATAAAAAAATTAAAAATAGATTTATTTCTGGACACGACACTGGATTCCTGAATCTGTAAAAAAAAAGTATTCTACATCTGATTTAACTTACGAAATATAATCACAACTTGTGAATGTGAGGAATGCCAGGCCTCCACCGTGGTTCGGATCCCACGTTAAACTGTAGGTCCTCCATTTCA
>CABFOW010001409.1:137745-150348 GCA_902141385.1 Timema californicum | reverse complement strand
CACCTCCAGTGCGTCACCCTACACTTACAACCAACATACTCCCCCACCCCCCTAGCCCTTAATTGGCCCATTGTTCGCGTTAATTAATCTATTGTTTGGGCTCGTAGATGTACTTTACCCCTACTCAACTCGCCTCTGACTTCTTATTTCTTCATATTTTCTAGAAAGCAAATATAAAGTTAGTAAATATTTTGACATGCTTTATAGCTCTTGTTTTGAGGAAAGTAAGTCTAAAGTTGATAAATCTTTTGTTATGTTTTACAGCGAGTGTTATTAACGTTGTTACTTTATTTTGAACCTAATTGGAATAAAAAACCCTAACACTAGTAATAAAATTAAGTTGTCAACGACGCATATTTTAAAATTAATGTCTTATTTATATGGTCATGAAATGAACAAAATATGTCGATAGGTTAAAACGTGTAAATGTTGCCATTTATAGTAGAAAAGAGATCAAATATAACTTTCATATACAACTTCTAAGTACATAACTTTTACCCTCACGTTTTCTCATATCCAAAATAAGAACAAAGCTCTTAAGAACTTTGGTTTATTTTTATCTATAGTTTTTCAACTCACTCTTTCTTGCTTTTCACCTTTTAGTTTAAAAACTTTTTTTTCCTCTCACATATTTTGATTCTGTTTCTTTTACTGTTATTTCCTTTATACTCTCTTTATAACTCTTACATACAGTTTTTGCTTTTATGTAGCTTAATTTATCTTATTGGTGACCTGGTGGTCTAGGGGTAAGGTGTCAGACTTCTGTGCTGGCGGCCGGGGTTCAATCCTTGGTCCCGTCACCAATTTATCTGATTACTAAACCCTTCCTTCACCTCTGACAAAACATATTGTGAATGTGGGGAACGCCAGGCCTCCACCGTGGTCCGGATTCAACGTTAAACTGTAGGTCCTCCCTTTCATATCACAATCACTCTAACATTACGCATTAGCGTAGGTACGTATAACTCGAACGGGTAGTAAGACGCGGTGCTAATAATAATAATAATTTATCTTATTTATTATTTTTATTTGTGTCGTTACTAAATCATTTGCCATTTTCACCGGCTCCCTTTGTCTCTCTGTTTTTCTTTTTCTAAGTTTATTCACCTCTCCTTTCTGTATCTGCCTCTCTCTTTGTTTATCATAGCTTTCCTGTTTACTAGTTCCTCTCATGTCAACCTCCTAGCTACTTAATTCAAACCCTCCCTTATTTGGATATGATCGTGTTTTGCATACAGAAGACTTCCCCCCAACACTCCCTACAAACTACCCTTACTAGGGTGGTAATTATATTGTGTTCTACGACAGCCTTTGTGCTTCCACTCCTTGGTTCAACTACCAGTCCGACCCCCGACCCTCTTTTCTCCCCCGAGATAATTAAATCCATGGCTGAATTTGCCTTGGTAGCGTCACTGGGTTCAACTCGACTTCAGCAAGTATTAGGAGAGTAGGATGCACGAGAAGCAGTTATATTCAAACGGTGTTATTTTACCCTTGAGCTCTCATAATCCTCACCAAATATGTGGGAGAGATGCGTAAAATTTAAAAACGAAATATATTTTCCCTCACTCTAACCGTAATCAGTAATTCAGAATAATGGAATGTTTTAATATAGTATAGCTATATAATTTTGTTTTTAATTTGCCAATCTAATAAATTATTTTGTATTATATTTTATAGTAGCGCCAACAGAAATATCTGTTTAATAAATAGAAAACATTTTTATATTAATTAATTGATATGATTTAATTGTTATTACTGTTTAATTTGTGTATATTTGGTAAATATTTTATTGAAAAGAAAGTTATATACACCCATAAACACTTTTTACCCAGCCGAACGTTTTACTACCTATTCAGGTTACACACGCAAAATAATACTCTAGTGTGGTAGGAATAAGGAAAGAAGAGTCGTAGAGGCAAACTATCTACCCACATTGGCGGGGAAGGAGAGTAGGAAACCATTTAGGAAAAAACTATCCTTAGTAGACTCGACCTGGATTTGATTTCCAACTTCCCCGTCATCATCAGGCCAGTCTAACAAGATACTTAATATAATACTTAGCACCACGTCTTGCTACCCGTTCGGTTTATACGCTTAAGTACTAATGGCCTTAATGGGATAGAAAAGGAATTGGGAAGGTTGAATATAGAGGAAGTAAACCCGCATTTGCGTGGAGGGAGTGTAGAAAAACATTTAGGAAAAACTACACCCAGTCCACTCAAGCGAGTTTCGAACCTCAATCTCCCCGTCCTCGACTGTCTGGCTCAACACGAAACTTGCGGGTTAGCTAATTACGCCACCGAGGCGGGTTGATCTAACAAGTGAGTGACACCTTAGACCATTAGGTCACTGAAACGGGTTTGTTCAGGTTGAATGCATAATAATTACTATCAATCCTGAAATGTTATCTAAATATAAGCTTTGATGTGTTATATAAAAAAAGTATACTTGATTGGTTTCCTAATTCTTCAAACAGCTCTAACCACGCTAAAGTTTCTTGTTCGTGTTGTACTGGAACCGGTCACGTGGTTGTCTAGTGCGCTACTAGCGGTTGATCATAGAAGCTTTTCTGATTAGTTCCGAACAAAGGTTAATGACAAAGCTATCTATTGCCACTTTCAAACGATGTGCTATGTAAAGTAAACTCTAAAAAGTGCAATATATATAATATATTTATGTATTATTGGCTAAACAGTGTTTAATTTAAAAACTAAATGCTACTATTTATTTTTATTAAATGCGTTAAGACATGATTTTGTGTTGATGCATCCCAAAGAGAATTTAGGAGTTTTCTTTAGTTCAGTATTTAGTAATGTTAAAGCACGGAACTTTGAGAAGACACTCTTTATTGTCTTTAATGTTGAAGAAAGCAAAATCTACCTAGAAAAATGATTATCTTGAATATATAATTACTAATTTGGTAATAGCCTTTACAGCTTTAAATGTATAATTAATGGTGCTACAAGTTATTTGATATTAATAATGCGTGTGAAGAAGGGACAATTTAGAGGAATAAACTTGTTAAAATAAATACTGTATTTAATCCCAAAATTATTTGAGAGTTAACTAAATTTTGAAAGTTTTTTTCTTTACATCATACTCATAAGCATAGTTCACCCTTCTAGGATAATAATAAGAAATGTAGAACTTAGAGCAGGTATACCGGTTTTGTTTAGACCTAAATTAGGAAATCATAAAAGAGAAATCATCTAAGTACACCTACTCAGGATACGAACCTTAATCTTCCTGTTACTGGCAAATGATATTAAACGAAACAATCATCTTTGCTTTTATCCATATGAGGGGAATAGTAAATTAGTTTACAGCAACAACGAGGGAGAACACAGATTTTAGTGAATATCGTGTTACATTCCTAAATGTGTTTTTTACCTGATTTGAATATTAATTGCGAGTAGATATAGTATAAAAATATATTTATTATTTAATTTATTTTAAGAAGGGAACTTGAATCGATCTTGTAAAGAGTTTTTATATTTTGGATATTTTAATTTAACTGGATATAGTGACATTTCCTTAGGTGCATAATTGTTTCAGAATGTTTTTCAAGGTATAGACTTAGGACGTTGAGGGAGAAGGAAAAGGATGTTTAAAAAAAATAGAGTAGTAGTTGTGAAATGGAGTAAAATAAATAAAGAAAAAATATCTCCAATATATTTACTAATCTATTAAATAAACAAATCAAAGCATCCTCCTAAGCAAAAAAAGTATTGGTGTTATTATTTTATTACTTTAAATATAGCCCTATAGAATAAATTAAAAAGTTTTCAAAACTGTTAAAGATATTATGGATTTTTATAGTAAAAATTGACGATCATTTATATAGAATTAATGTTGTTCGATTTATTTCAGTAACATTCCTCATTATATGATTACTTAATTCATAGTTTTTCATTTTAACTATATTCTGCATATCCCTTACAAAATAAATAACTTATATTGTTATTACAAACGACCATGGTTGGAATTCATATTGTATTATTATATATTCAGTCGTAAACCACGTTTTGAAACATGAAACATCCTACATTACACATAATTGTCTATTATAAAAGGTTATAAATACAACCAAAAATACTAAAACAATTAACAATGATTTTTCAAATATAAATGATTCACTAAAGCGCATACATAGTTCCGTCAGTGCTACAAAAATATTATGTGTTCATATTTATTAAAATGATACACATTGTTTACTTTTAAACCATGCTACAAATCATCATTGTTAGTTCTTACTAAACAACAAGAAAAGGCGGTTAATAATAATTGTTCTCAACAAAATTTAATGAGATCTTACTGAGAAAACCATAATAGTTTTAAACGATTCTTTTGAACGAACAATAAAAAAACATCAACCAAATTGTTATTTTTCTCTTACATGCAATGTTTTTAAAGTAAATTGCATGCTGTGAGTGTAGTGACTTCTTGTACACACACAGCTGGCAGATAAGTTTCTTATTGTCATTTTCCTAATATACTCCCTTCTAAATATGTGAGTATGTAGGTATGTACTGTACATCTATAGTTATGCATGTATTTATGTATGCATATAAGTAAGCACATACTTGTGTATGTAAGTAAAATGTGTTTATGTATCAAATAATGTGTATGTATATGTAATATGTATTTATGTGTATATGTATAAATGCGTGTATCCTGCTTCGGTGAACGCGTGGTCTAATGCGTCAATCTCGCAATATACTAGACTGTCGATGACGGGTGAACTGATGGTGTTTTTTCCTAAAAGGCTTTCAACTCTCCCTACCACAAGTGCAGGTACATTTATTCAAAATTCATTATTCCTCATCCCTAACATATTATAGTAATTTAGTACATATGCGTATGGTTTGAGTGAGTCTTAGACGCAACGCTCAAAAAACGCGTGTATATATATATATATATGTATAAATGTGTGTAGGCCTCAATATGTTTGCGTATGTGTGTTTATGCGTGTATGCAGACGTGTGTGTATGTATTTATGTTTGTTTGTATGTATGTATGTATGTAACATGTAATATATATATATATATAATTGTGTGGGGTGAGCTGGCGGTCTAGGGGTAAGGTGTCAGACTTCTATGCTGGCGGCCGGGGTTCAATCCTCGGTCCCGGCAAAGATTTATCTGATTACCAAACCCTTCCTTAACCTCTGACAAGACATCTTGTGAATGTGAGGAATGCCAGGCCTCCACCGTGGTTCAGATTCCACGTTAAACTGTAGGTCCTCCATTTCATCTCACAATCACCCTACCATTACACATTAGCGTAAGTGCGTATAACCCGAACGGGTAGTAAGACGCGGTGATAATAATAATAATAATAATAATATATATGTGTGTGTGTGTGTATGTATTGTATAGGTCTATATATGTATGCATGTGTATATTAATAGATAATGTAAATTTGAAAGAAAAAGAGTAGAAGTTGATTACTAAAGTTACTAAAACAATTTTAATATATTTATGCTTCAAGTAATGTTATCTCCAGTTGTCACTTTTGATACATATTATCAATACTTATAGAATAACACAAATACTTTAGTAAAATGTTATCATTGTTAGACGCAAAGAAATATGTTTGAATTTTCTCTACTGTTCTTCCAACCAAAATGAGGGTACATGTAACTACAGTAGGATTCAGCTAGGAAGAACCCCTTTGAAACACAGCTGACAGAAAGTTTCTCCCTATAAAAATTTTACTACGCTATAACCAGAGTCTCTATGGCAGCAGTAATCCGCTCTAAAGGGAGGAAACAGATCTCTCTTCTCGTCCCTCGACAGGGAAGAATGCGGTTCCTGTCAATCTTCAGCCACATGTGTTTCACCGCTAGTCCAACCCACCATATGGAGACACGTGTCACAACATTCCAGGGACAGTCTTAATCAACAAAATAAAACACCAACAAAAACTTCTAGCAAGTGTGTTCTAAGTTTTGTATATCTATTAAGATCTTTTCGATTTTTTCTGGCATCCATGCTGTGCTCAAAATAACTTTTTTACCCTAAAACTGACCACAACAAATAAAGTTTAAAAAATATATGCCAAATTGTTCCACTTATTTTTTTAATGTTTTACTGTATCATATTTTACTTACTACCCATTCAGTTTATTTGCATAGGCTTATTTACACTAATGGGTTAGAGAAAGGGAAGGTATAATTAGAATAAAATGCACTCACATCTTGTAAAACATCTCAGTACTCACGGGTAGAATTTTAACCCGTCATCAGCGTTAAACCATAGATGTATTTCTTTTAAACAATTAACAACTATTAAATGGCACCATATCTATATATTGCGGGTACACTTCTATGGTAGGGTTCTGGTAGAAGGAAATTAATGAAAATTCAAACATATCTGCCTCCAGAAAACAATGATACCATTTTTCTCTGCTATCAATATTATTTATGAACATTAACAGTTGCAGATATCATGACTTAACGAAATGAAGATTGTGTTTAGTAAAGCTTATGGCTGTCAAAAAATTACTTTCAATAAAAATCTGATTTTACGCCATATCCGCTGAAAAATACAATAACATTAATGTGTTCAAGTGGCTGAACTCTTGGTATAGTGGTCAACATTACTGGTTACTAGTCTAAAAGTCTTTGGCTCGATTCCCGGTGGTACAATATATATTTATACTGAAGGAGAATAGTTTGCTTTGTCACCATGACTTAGTTTACTAGGCTTAATTTAGATTTAATATTTCTACGGGCACCATATAATCATCATAATAATCATCACATCATCTCACTGGGACGAAGACACCGCACATTTATGATAGCCCAACCTCAGAAGACGGTTACACGTCCGCCACTGCCAGAAGAAGACCAGGAATGTCTAGCTGACAAACCATGGTGGCATGAAGAAAAAAATCAAGTCGTTTTCTACTTAAACAGTTTAGAAAACGAACACTTGACCACGAAGTACAGATTACATAGTAATTGTTTCCGTTTGTAAGTCTTCTTGTGCTGCACCATTAATAGAGATATATCCCTCGTCACAAATTGACCAAATTAATTAAATCTTGAGGAAGTTGGCAACATAGTCCTCATATATTTCAGTAGATATTGATCATTTGTTCACACATTACAGTTTATAAATACTTAATAGTTAATAAATACGTATTAAAACACGTAGTTGTTTGATTGTCTAAATATTAATAAATTACACGAATAATTCAAAGTGTATAGTTCTAATACACAGATGATTGTTGTATAGACTTTAATCAAACGTTACTCTATGAAGAGCTGTTAATTCATCCTCCAAAAATCTTAAGATATTTTCAGCATGGTACGTTTGGGTTCGATTAACGTTCATTGTGACTTTATATCGATATTTAATATTACTATTAGCACCGCGTCTTACTACCCGTTCGGATTATATGCACAGATATTTGATATAATCACGTTTCAAATGACATAAATATCTAAGTAGCTAAGTAATTTATTTACTGATCCAATAAATTAAAAATGACCTTCAAAAAATTGTGTATCATAAAAGAACGTATAATATGAATGGGTAGTAAGGCGTGGTGCTAAATATTTTAAATATCATAAAAACCATTATTTATTAAATATGTCATTTACCATGTATTTAATAAACCAACTGAGTATATCAGCGTATGATTTACAAACTAGCTAAACTCTAAAACAAACATGGCATCAAGTCTACCAGCAGTTAATTTGTAAAATAAACAGCCCCAATTTAAGTCACAATTAATTTTACCATACTGGGAATCAAACCCGGTACTCATACACCAGAAAAACGCGCTACCTACTGATCTAAGGCGTTGGAATATTAATCTATATACCTCTAGCTTGCTTAACAATGGCATCATTCTTGGAATTATAGCTATTGGTCAATATTAAGTTATTGACGCCCTCTCGAGTTAAATGTTTTTGTGCCAATCTCACATTAGGTCTGAGTGACTATCTTTGAACTTTTTTCCCATTTCCTAGATATACCCTTCTTTTTTTCCGTGACATTCTGTTAATAACATGTTTTAGAAGATAGCGTATTTTGAACAGCTGGGGTTGAAAAAGGCGGGAGCACTTAGGGGTAGTGTTTGAAAGTTAAGTTTGAAAAGGTGGTACAATATAAGGTTTGAGAATTCCAGGAAATTTGGAAGTTATGATTTTATAAATGACAATAATCTAATAGTGCATCCCGGGAGGCTGATATATTTCAATTTAAGCTATTACAAAATATGTATTTCTTTTGGCGGAAATATTTTGGTCACATAGCTGATATTATTTTAGAAGATTAAGCTTAGAATTTTAAAGGAACATATTTTAAACCAAATTTCATTTAAATTACATTAATTAGTGTTTCATTAATTTTATTGTCTTGAGTTCATAACTTAATTAATTATTATAAATCAATATTCTATATGTTGAAGAGTAAAGCGGACGTGGTAGTTGATAAAACTCATGAAAACGCTAATACCTCAAATGTTTCTTTTAAAAGTATTACTAAGATTCCTAAAAATGATGATTACTCCTTTTCCAAACAAATGTTTAGTTAAAGTATAGGGTGAGCAGGATGTCAGGTTTAATTATTTGATCAATGGAGTGGTTAGGGTTAACGTGTCCGCATACGTATTTAGCTTAAGTAAAGTCAGCAAAACAACAGTTAAATGAAATTAAAACTAAATGTAAAACATTACAGGAGTACATAAAGTTACCTTTAGTTGATCTTTAATCAAATAAGTTCTATTTTTACAATCAAAATAGGTGTTCCAAAGTGTCATAGTAAGTTACATAAAATACGGGAAAATAAAAGTTATTTGAGCTATGTTATATGAGTACAATGACCACCGAATAGTATTTAGGTTCATATCCCATGGAGTGCTTTCAAACATACTGGTTATATGATCCTGAATTTTGTTTAGGTGATGTGGGAAGTAGGGAATTTCCACGATTTTCCGCTATATTTCACCACAAACTAAAATTCAATTTCAAATCACATTTAGTCAATCTCTATATCTATGTAATATATAGCAAACATATTTAAATCATTTTGAATAAAACTTTTTTTATAAATTCCTCTTGGTACTCTACTTTTTGTTTATCTGGAAAGATTACAAAACTCGGTTCCACCTTGATTCGCCTTTTAAGATAAGACCATAGTGTAATAAAGTGTAATCAGTCAAAGAAACACTGATGCCATGAGTAACATGAACTTGCAGTAAGATGTGGTTCTAAAAAAAATAGTTATACTGATCCCTTTTGTGGAAAACGGGGTGTATAATCTATATTTTGTTCAAGCGCATACATTAATTTTCCAATGATAATGTTTTTTATATAAACATTTAACGATACACCCCACAAAACACACACAAATACAAAGCAAGTTATTCATTATAAATCAAAACAAAATATGGTCAACATTTTGTAATTTTAGAAAGCATTTAATACATGATTATTTTGGTCTCCAAGTGACATTTTATCAAATTGGTTGTAGACATTTTTTTTAAAAAGGGATAATATCCACAAAAATATAAACTTAATGATAACAGTAAGCATGTGGAAAAAAACTTGGTCAGTGACAATTACAAATAATTCTCATTAAAACAACACGATAATTTTCTTTTAAATAAAAAACAAATGCATAAAATACAACAAGAATGGGGAAACGCTTCGTAAATCACACACTAACGTCTTTTTGTTTTATAGAAGTGAACATCAGATTGTTGACCAGTAAATTGATGACCTTCAGTAAGAGCGTAGAAAAATCAACCAAGCTAAGACAATAAAAAAAAGGATTCCCGTATTCCTTCTGCCACGTCATGTGCTTGTGAGACTGAAGGATCAACACCAACCCTTCCCCAAGAGGGCAGTTAATGTTTTTATAAGGGGTGACTACAGGATGGAGGGCCAAATGTCCGTCGATAGATGAGTAATGTCGTCCGGACGTTTTCATTGACGTTTCAATTAACTTGGTCTCTCTTGTCTTCCCTCAATCCAACAATATCCCTAGGGATAAGTGCGAAGTGAGGAGTAGAGAAGGTGATAGATGGCGCTCTCAGTTCAAGTGGGTGCAATATATGGCAGTCATACAGCAAAGATAGAGCTGGATTATTAAAATAATATCATAGATTAAGGATGAGATATTTAGACAAATATGGCAGTCATACAGCAAAGATAGAGCTGGATTATTAAAATAATATCATAGATTAAAGATGAGATATTTAGACAAATATGGCAGTCATACAGCAAAGATAGAGCTGGGTTATTCAAATAATATCATAGATTAAAGATGAGATATTTAGACAAATATGGCATTCATACAGCAAAGATATAGCTGGGTTATTAAAATAATATCATAGATTAAAGATGAGATATTTAGACAAATAATACAATTATTAATTCTGTAAACAGTAGACCTCGCTCCCACCATATTACTATCGTTACAACAGTATTTAGATTCCTCTTTAGATTTCAAGTCAAAATATCTCATCTACATTATCCTTGTATTTTAATTAGATAGTTTTCCTTGGTCAAGTCAGACAGAAAACAATTTAATTATATCATATTAAATATTACAGTATATTCATAGGGAATAACCATGGCTACTTAGTTTAAGATTTCAGACAAAAAATATATGTTCAAATTTAAAAAATAATGTCTAGGCCCTTGATTTGTTGCATAGAATTATGAATGCCAATCACAATCACTTAAGATAAGCTATTAATGAAAAACCGGCCGCCATAGTGAAAAGGATAGTTATATTTAAAAACTATGTACGTGCCTCATTCGGCCTGAATTAAAATAATATCCCTGCCAAATTCCTTTAAACTTGTTGACGCATTTGGGAGTTATCGTTGAACAAATAAATACACAGACTGAAAGGTTTTTTAGTGGCCGTGACCTCTAAACGAATAATAATACAGTAAATCGTGTACATAGGTTGGACCTAGCTCGATTCAAAGACTGCTCCTACTAAATCTCGTTAAATTTTGCCTAAGCATTTGACCAATATCGTGAAACAAAGGTATGGACAGACAGATTAAATGCAAACTGGCCAAGGCAAACAGAACCTCGCTTTGCTTGATAAATAACTATTTTATAGAATCCCTCCCTATAGAATCAACCCCCCCTCCTCCCCCCAAGAGGTACAAGGTATTTACACAATTTTAAATATTCACTATTGATAAAAACATTATTAAAGCTTTTGTGCTTGACAAAATGCCTTTCTTTTTACTTTAGCACGTCTCCGTATCCATTTAGACTGAGCACCTGTACATATATATATACTTAAATACCATATTAGTTTAATTTGCTAGAGCCGAGGAACGAATAATATAAAGGAAATATACTGTACACACATTTACAAAAGGGAAAGTAGAAAACTATTTGGCTTAAACAACCCCCAGTATAATCAGATTGGATTTGAACCCTGACCTCCGAATAACCAGAAAATCCAGTTATCAGAACCTGACATTTAGTCCGCGTGCCTATTGATGGAGGTATTAAAAATATTTTATTTAAATTTGTGAAGCTAGAATCCATCTTCTATACTGCAATAAATTTGATCAAATAGCTATAAATATATATAATTTTAATTGATATTTTGGCATCTAGAAAACTGTAACTCAAACATTCGAACTGTTCACGTGAAGAAGACAGAATAATATTGTGAATATAGTAAATAGCTGACATTACATAGCATGGTATTGCAGTGTGGAAACAACTATAGTACTCACCTTTCAAAAAACACGCTAAAAGGTACTCACTCAATCATTCTAAAATGAGCTCACAATTTTGAAGGAAAATGGTGTTAGCTTAAGCACTAAATTAAAATTTCAAGATACGTGTATAAAGATAGAACCAAATTGAATAAAAGAGGATATTAATAAAATCACACCCCACTACTGTTCAGGTTTTCACTATGGAATGATTAGTACTTAGTCCTGAATATGAAAAGAATGCTCTTTAAAATAATATGGTAGAAGTATATTAAAATTAAAATACCGTAAACACACTTTTTTAAACAGCAAACCGTACCGGCCTCGTAGGAAAATGAACATACGAGAGGAACGTGTAATTAATTGTATTTGTTATACTATGGGATGAGGCACGTAATATGTGAGAAATATATATAAAAAAAATAGAAGTTATAAAGTAAGCGAGCTAAAGTTATAAAGTAGATGATGTCAAATAATCTGGATGCCCAGTAGAAGAAAGACGTTGCAAGGTATGGCGAGCCGCGACGCTGCAAGACATTGCATCTAATGACGTGAGCGAGCAACTAGTGAATATTTTTAGGAATAATTGAGCTTTGTGCGTCATACACAATTCTAACGGAATGTGACATATGAATGTATGCAATTCATTCACACACACACACACACACACATGCATACATACATGCATGCATACATACATACATGCATACATATATACATATACACATATATACATACATACATATAAGCATACATACATAGATACATACATATAAGCATACATACATACATACATACATACATACATACATACATACATACATACATACATACATACATACATACATACATACATACATACATACATACATACATACATACATACATACA
>CABFOW010001409.1:67020-135545 GCA_902141385.1 Timema californicum | reverse complement strand
ATACATACATACATACATACATACATACATACATACATACATACATACATACATACATACATACATACATACATACATACATACATACATACATACATCACGGCGTTCCCTTACAGAAAGGGAAATAAACTGTGTAAATAGATCATAAAACAACTCCATACTAAATCCACCCTCGCTAACTTTCTCCACCCTTCCCTATACTTGCATACTTCCTTCGATTCAACAACATCCATACACCCAGTTATTCATACTCTTTTATTCTTAAAGTAATGGTTTTTTTCACATATTCATCTACAACATTTATCAACGTCTTACAAGGCCCACACCTTCTTTTTGATCCATACACGGCCTCCATATATTTACTTCGTCACTTGAGCAACACTCATCCTCTTAACATACCCAAACCAACGTAATACGTTTCTTTCACATTTACCTATTGTAACCCCTTTCAACCCTCACTCCCTCAGCACCCATTCATTACTGACTCTGTCCATACGAGTTTTTCCATATACATTTCTTTAATATCTTATTCCAGCCACGTTCACCTTGCTCTTGTGTTTCTCCTGACAAACCCACGCTTCACATCCATAGATGTTGGCGTTAACACATTTCTATATACTGCCATCGTTGCCTCTTTCGATAATACTTCATTGATTGCAATATTCCACATAAATCAAATTACTCTCCGAGATGCATTCAAACGTCTGTAGATTTCACCATCTATCTTTCCATTTTTTACAGAACCTTCTGTCCAGATACACAGAACCATTCACTTGTTCTAACAGTGTTCCATTTATACTAAGCTAACAATCATTTACTGATCCATCTCCACTAAAAATTATCACCTTAATTTTGGAGATACTTATACGAATATACATTCTGCCTGTTACCATATTCAAACAATTGAATGCATTCTGCAAGTCACTTCCACTCTACTCCATCAATACGGCATCATCTGCATGTTGCAGCACTTTCACATTCACATTCACATTCACTTTGTCCATTTGTACACAAACCGCGTCCTCACAAGCATCCCCCATCCACTTATCCACGAATTAATTAAACAATCATGGATCATAAAGGATTTATTTAATAAGTAGCTAATTTATTTAAATAGCTTAGCAAACATAAACGTACCTTTATATTTAGGTCTAACCTACAGCAGTAACAGCGTGCTGTCCAAGACAATGATGCAAATACGTTTTGGACTTTATTTACATTCCCCACTAATAGACTTATGGAACTGAACTAGCCACATATCTAGCTACCCGAGACTTCCCGAAGACGTACGGATTGTTACGAAACAACTATATTACTGCACCGTGCTTCTTCGTTCTTCCGTCCAGTAGAGCCAAGTCAGGGCCAGGTGCGGCAAGGAGCCGCGTGACCAGAAGTCCCGAAACTCCTTTGGCAACGGTGCTTGCTGCGGCTTGACGCGCCTCTGCTATAGTGGGCGTTCTTCCATTTGTTTGTATATTTTTTTCTGGCCTTGCAGCACCTTGCCTTTAGTGGTAGTCAAGCTTCAAGTATGCAACCATTGACACGTTTAGGAGAAAGGACTGTTTCACATGGCCGTTTCCTTGGTGCGTGTATCTACTAACGAAAGTCAGGTCTACCTTCATTTTTAATGTTAAGCCTTAGTAGTAATAAAATATTCTCAGTTTTAAAGAAAAGAAAATATATATTTTGTAATAATAAAATAAGTATTTTTAGGGGATTAACGACTTCCATAAGCAAATAAGAACAAAGTAACTTGTCCGAGTTGTTCCTAAAAAAATAACAAACAATTTAACTGACAAGATTTAGTTGGTGACCAATATTTTATTGCCATTATTGAAATTGGCACTTTGTTATAATTTATAAAACAAGAATATTATGATTATACACTTGGACCTAAATATATTATGCCAAGAGTCATACTTCGGGCCAGAGTTACTCAACGCTTGTTTCATTTAGAAAAATTACTAGAACACAATTTGAATACACTTTCAATGTCTTAGAAAATTAACGAATTTTAAAAATGTATGAAAATGGCCTGGGTGCAATCATTTAGCTGCAAAATTTTAAATCCAATAAATTTAACAAATCAAATTATTAAAGAACATTGAATTAAATATGTATAAATAATTAAATTATATTATTCTAAAAAAACTTAGGGTTGCATGTGTGGGCGAAAACTTAATCAGCAAAATGCGTGAGAGACTATTTTTGAACTGGTATTAACTGAAACTCATATCTCATGAAAGTAACCAAAGTTGACCCATCACATATTTTTGGCCAATAATTTGTGCTCCAATTGTGCTCATGTGCCTGAGAAAGATCATTTTAGCAGTAAATAAAGATTGTTATAGAAAAATAATCAAATTCAAACAAATCTTTTTGACTTTTTTTTTTCAAAACTAACCAGTTTCTTTATTTTGGCACAAATTAAAATACTTTAAATTTGTATGTGTCTACGTTCATATTTATCAAGCACCAATAGAGCTTACAATTATTTTTAAATGATCTTTACTTGAGAAATCCTAATAAAACGTAAACAAAAGTATACGCACGCTGACTGACGTACACGTCTAGAAACCTTTTTCAAAATCGGTGGTAATTAAAAAAATGCATTTTAAACAAAATCTTGGGATCGGCGATTTCAATTTAAAAATTGTTTATTTTTATTTTATTAGGCCTATATGAAAAAAGTGAAAAATTTTTATGCCTACAATCATTATCTAAGCTGCTGGGTTTTTTTAAACTTTTTTTTTGTATTATGCACATTTTCTTTTCATTTGAAACATCATTTATGTTTTCTAAGCCATTGTCAAAATAAATAAATAACGTCATAGAAAATATTGTTAGTACAAATACTCACAGTACTTCAAGTTTGACTAAATGCATGTCTGAGCCTACCATCATGAATAAGGTTTGGTTTATCTCATATTTGATTTTTATTCTAGCTAAAAGTTCATTATTGTTATTCTTATTTAAAGTTAATCTCCCAGACATGTTCAATTATATCTAGTAGAATAGATCAATTATAGATAAATAATCAATATGTGTTCAGCATAATAATGTTTTACATTAAAAACACAAGTATTGTGCTCACATTTGCTTTCAGAACATCAAAAAGATTAATTAATTTTGTTAAAATGTTCATTTCCTAATTACAACTTGGATACAACGTGTTATTTTGTAGGGATTTAACGACGTATGTTAAGTCGAGTAAGGTCAAATAAAGCTAACTAAGTCATGATTAATAGTTCTAGCTATGGTAAACACAAATAATTGCTATCATTCATCCGAAAAGTTAAAAACAGCAAATTATTATTGCAGCTACCGAAATGGCTTTAGATTTAAATCAGAAGTTATAAACCAACCCACCTCCCCCCAGTTTTCCTTTCCCACCAAACAAATTAAAGTGCACAGTTGAAGTAAAACCGTGAGTTAATAATGAAGGCCTTCTCTTAGGTCATAAAAATTGATACTTTACGCCTACAAAAGTTGTGGTATACTATCTTCTGTACACAACTGCAAGGATGTTTACAGCTCTGTAAGGAGTTGTAGTGTTCAACTCTAGGGAGGAATGAGAAAGGGGCGGACAAAGGACAACTCTTTTTTGTTCACCCCATCTCACTACCCGTTTGAGCTATTCACATATTCATACAAATGGGGTAGAGATGATGAAGATAGAATTTAGGGAAAATATGCCCAGCTCCTGAAATAAAAGAGAGTAGCCAAACTGTCACAAGGCTACTGAAAGAGGTACTATACATAGTTTCGGGAGTGGTGTAAAATAACACGCCCACATAGGGCCTAGGTTGTTTAATACTGTAGTCTTTATTTCTTACTTGGACGTTCCAGAAATATAGGCAGTAATATATTTATAGCAACAGCAAAATTGACTAGAGTTAGACTATTTGTAATACGTGTTTATTAAATATTAAACTGTATTTGTACGATAATTAAACTGTTACTATTATGGAAATAATGTTAAATAATCAAGCTATTATAAAATTAAGATAGCACCCAGTCTCACTAACCGTTCGAGTTATACACCTATGCACCAACTACATTAATGTATTAGGAATATTTAATTTGGAGGAAGTGCGCCCGCATTTGCGTGGAAGGAGAATGTAAAACAGTTTAGGGTAAACCCCGATTTAACCCCGACCACCCCATCTTCTGAAGTCTAGTCTATTGCGAGAGTAGTTCCTTATACCATGCGGCTACCAAAGCAAGCTTAAAATAAAAATACTTAAATGTAAAAGTTAGTATCATGATCATCATATATTCAACACAAGCCAAAAAGAAGGACTATATATATATATATATATATATATATATATATATATCTTAAAGACCGCTTAATCTGTCTTTATTGCTCCCAATAAATATTTACTTTGCGTGAATATTTTAGATTATTCTTACACATTTTACATGTAATGGAAGTAAAAATATATAATATATAATGTCAAAATAAATAAAAATCTTTAGAAGTTTGATGGTTAAATTAAGGTATAAATATGTATTACCTACAGATATTGGCCAATAGAATACTGGAATACGCATATTATCGACATCCCTCCTCCTTCTAACTTTAACAGTAATCTGGTGTCAGTTGACCTACATAATGATACACTATATGAGTAGACCAGCGCCAGTTAACCACTTTCAGCGGTTTTATGAACTGAAATTAAGAAGTCATGTAAGTTTTCTTCATAGATCTCTATACTATAGCTGAATGGACATATTATGTAGCTGAAACTTTGGATTTGTCGTCTGCACACCATAATTTAAGAGAGGAATAAACTTTAGTATATATCTTTCTCTCCTACACACATAAAAGGCAATGTGTCATTTTTATCTTATTCACTAATTTGATGTAAATGTTTCTTCGCCTAAGTGTGACATAATAATTTACCATTTTTAGCTATCAATAACAGTTTTATACACTGGATAAATGTTTTCACATAAAAACATTCAAAGAAACGGAGATGTCACCTAAAGTTCAAGCAGACGACAAACCTAAGCGTCAGGTTTTGGTCCTTTGCAAGGGGTGTGTGGATTTACATCCAGTACGAGATCAATGGTTGTCTTCCACTAATCCCAGGTGGCATTGAACCACATGTAGCGAATAACATTTTAGAAAAATACATTACTATGTGTACAAATACAAATGGGAATGTATACTAAATGTGTACAAAATGGTTAGTAAATGTAGTTGCCACCCGTATTTTAGGCTATGTTACCCCTTCAAAGCCATTCAGTGAATGTAATTCTGACTTAACAGTGTACAGTGAGGTTAGATAATATCGTTGTCGCCAGTAGTTTGAAATGTATTTCCTCTTTACACTAATTCAAGTTAAAGTTATGTCAGTCTAACTGTAATATGAGCAATAGGTAGAAATTATAACAGAGACTATCTCATTGATTTGTCTTTTTTATTGTTTGTTTTTTTCATGGCCATGTCATGTAACTAATAACATGAGAATGGATGAGGGATTTTCAAGCGAGGGTAAGGGCCGTAGCGCAGTGCGTGGTGTTTTATTACACAACAGGGTGAAGGGGGAGTCCGTGAAAGATGATCACGGTTAATACGATCCAGTCAGCCCTTGTTTGCGCTTCAATAAATACCTGTCAGTTCAAACATTGAATGAACAATATCCGTGTATATAACACGATCACGTTGACAACATTGTTTAGTTAAATGGACAGAGGATCGGATTATTTACATTCCCGAAGCGTACGCCTGCAATGTGCGCTATTTTCAATACAATTTCCGGTGTCACACACTTTGTAGACCTGTGCGAAAGGTCGAGTACACAATATTATAGTTAGTTACAGATTGGCCATTACTGTTTTTTAGAATGTATTCGTGTACAAATCATTAACCCTTAAACTTGCTTAATGATTCAGACAAAATCAACAGCAAGAAACTAGCATGTGTGTTTAGAACACCTACTTTGACACGAGCACGTGCCGAATGCACTGTGAAGGATATCTTAATTAGACAAATGGTGATGATCCCCTTATGGATTCCCATGGATAGAATATTTTGTAAGCACTGTTGACATAATATATAGGATGATAAGAAACGTAAAAGATACCTTCGTAGCTAGCTCAGAACCTTCATAATATACTCTGAGCCAGAAGACCAGTATTTCAACCCCGACTGAATGTACTAGGGCTGGTTTAAAGTTAAAAGTAATTTATAAATTTACCGTCATATTTTTGATGATTTGGTTGGTATGTTTCTAGCTTTATTAAGAACTATTTGTGTGCAAATGAAATTATGCACCTATTATTTCACTGCAGATATAGGTTGTTTTTTTTCCCCCCGCCGCGCAATGGCTGTACTAATTTTAACCACGCTAATGAAATATGGATCTAGGTAGAATTTATAGGAAATGTGGAGGCCTTTACATGAAGAGAGTGGAAAACCATCGATTAAAAAAACCTAAATTTCACTTACCTAGTATTCGATCCCTTAACCATTTATTACCAGGAAACCCTTCTTGATGAGCCTGACAATTACTACACGTGCGCATCGATATTTGTAGAAAAGTTAAGCTCCTAAGGTATTTGTGTTATATTTCAAATATCCTGTACATTTATACTAACATTGATTGCATGTTCATTTGTACGAGTGAGTGTAACATTAATATTACTAAGAGTTTTAGCTTATTATTCCAATAATAATTATTTATATAACGATAGCTAGAACCACTATCATACTTTCAAGTATGATAGTGGTTCTAGCTATTGTTATATAAATAATTATTAATCACTTTCAAGTCATATTTTTAATAATTAGCTATGTGCTGTATTGTTAGAATATTTTTAGCTATACTGGGAACGCTTTGTGTTCAAATGAAATTATGAAAATTTTCTAGTTTAATTATATCAAGATCTTAATACATTATATGATATAATATATCGTTATTTATACATTTATAGTATGTAATTATAATATAATTAAATACAATATGTTTTGAAAAAATAAATAAATATATATATATATATATATATATATATATATATATAGAGAGAGAGAGAGAGAGAGAGAGAGAGAGAGAGAGAAAGTGAGAGTGGAAGAGGGGGTTATAGATGGGAGTTAGGAGAATAATTACATTATAGTTTACAGGTAACGTTTTCAGCTAATTTTACCTCGTCTCCAGTCTCTTAAGAGCCCGTTTTATCGCATGGATAACACCTAGCTTCGGTATGTGCTACATATCGAACCAGACATCGCATCATAGAGTAGGTTTCTTTATTATATTTTTTAAAAAATACAGGAAAATTGAAACCAGGGAGAAAATTTAAACAAATTTTGAAGAAAATACGACATTTAACAAACATTATTTTATCTGTTATCAATTCAAACACACTTTGACACTATTTTTTGGTTAAAACGGGATCGTGTCATTGGGTTGTGAGAAGAGTTCTTAAACACGATAAGATGTTATCTGTAGCTGTGATCGTGAAATGTATGGTCTAATTTTCATAGTAAGTCCGTTATTTGATAACTGGAAAGCTATTTTGCTACAATAACACGAGAAAATAAAATACAATAAATATTTACATTCTTTGTCCACTTAATTATATGAAAACTTTTACAATAATCCTTAAGGAAGTGTTTTTGGAAGCTTTTGACAACTTTTTGGATTAACTTTATGACTTATAAATCAAATAAGACATATTTCTGAAATGCTAGATCTTTTTCAATGTTAGTGGTGCAAAACGGTGATCTAGGAAGATGATTAATAAATTATAATTTCTCAACACTTCTCAAGCATTATTTGATTATGTAGTTTCAAGTATACAGAATTTTCCATATGAAAAGTGTTCCAATATTATTTGTTTATTATATTATAAATTTTAAAGCTTTATTATGATTTAGAAATATTTTATTTCAAATTATAATTATATGGTGTAACTAATAAGAGCCACCATTTTTTAAATAGTGTAACGATTTTAAATCCAGAACTATTTTCTAAAATACACTCTTTAATACGGTACCATCTAATAATGTCTTATTTATGGTGTATTTCATGTAATTTTTTTCAAAAATTAATAGGTGTTATCTTATTAGTTGTGTATTTGATGTGTACGAGTAAAATTTAACAATTTAATTTTTTTTAATATTCACTACAACACTTCTAAAAAATAGGTTAAGCTAATTGAATTTCTGAATTTTGAAATATATTTAATATGTACTATTATATCAACATTCCCCAAATAAATAACAAGAAATATAAGTTGAACAGGACATACCATAATTTAATTTTAATGCTGTGTTTACACCAATGGTAAGTAAAACCATAACTTTGTTTTATGAATTTAATCTTATTTTATAGCCTCATACTTATTTTTAATCATTCTAACTGTACCCACTTTAACCTATGAAATGTTACTTTATTTGGACACATTTTGAAGAAAACTGTTAGAAATAATCAAATTGATAGGTTAATAAAATAAAATAAAATGAAATATTGTTATCTGAAACTTGACTATAGTAAAGAGAATGTTTTGTTTTCCCTATATAAACTAAGATAATACGATCATCAAATATATTTGTTTGGGTGAGGTATTAATGATAATTCAAGTGATAGTCATATTTGACAGGGTTAGGTAGGGTTAGTATTTTGCCGTCTTGTTTTTGGTCTAATCGAAATGTAAAATTAGCCAAAAAATGTTCATTTTATAATCCTGAAACCATGCAGGTCTACTCTTCAAATCCTACAAAAACAACAGAACCAAAATATCTTATCTATCCATTAAAAGATTTATCCTTATTTCGACTCGAATGGATCGCCACAAATCCGCTCAAGGCGGAATATAAGAAAAAGTCTGGAGAGGCGAATGAAGCTCTAAATCCGCGAGGAAAGAAGACTAGAGCAAGAGGTCAAGGGAAAGAACAGGAGAGGAAATGGTCTTATGAATGATTGAAAACTTACTAATGGGAGGGGACCAGAGGATTAAAGAAGGCTGAAGGGTCGTGTAACAACAGCAGCAAGTCACATGTCGGGGTAGGAAGGAAATGTTACCCACTACGTTTTGACTTCTTCTCAGCTATTTGGAAGCAGTGGCGTTTTTAGGATGGTAACAATAATGGAAGGGAGCTTTCAATAAATAAGATTTATATATATAAATTTCAAAAAAATTATTTTTGTAACAAACACATGTTATAGTATCGAAGTCGTAAGGGCTATAAATGTTTTACTGAATTTAATAAAATTACTTCTGTTCTTTTGTGCTATCAACGTTCCACCAGATAACTGTTTTATTTAGTAGCGTTGAGCAGATTGTGTCTTGCTGGGAGTAGTATATTGTTAGCGTACTACGATTTGTGTTCATCTAGTAGTATTCTGCTAATAGTATTATACTACTATTGTACTATTGTTAGTGTACTGCTGGTAATTTTATATTGGTAGGGTGCTACATTTGGCGTTCTGTTTGTGACATACTTTACTCATCAGTAAACCATGTAGCGTATTTACAATTTAGAAAATCAGCACAGTAACTTATAGAAAAGGCCTACTACGTTGTGGTACTAGCAGCAGAGTATATTTTGTAGTTGATTAAAGATAGGCTTGTTTGACTAGTTCTAAATCGTATAGTAGCTTATTATGATTATCATCATATTTCAAACCATACAGGTGGGCATGTGGTCTAAGTGTCAATCTCATTTTGTCTGATTCGTCAGGAATGGTCAGGGTTGGATTACCGGTTGGATGTAATAAATATGTTTTTATTGGATTATCCACTCACTTTTTACGCAAATTATAGTTTCTATAACATTTTTCCATCCCTACCACAATATCGTAGTTAATATTCATACAAACTGAACAGGTTGAATAATGTGGCGAAATATAAGGCAAAAGTATTAATATTTTTTCAATACTTAGGTGATAGGATTGTTGTACGACAATAATATAAATTCAATTATGTGGAGGATTGCTATATATTTTATGCCTGGAATCTATATTAATACAAGTCATATCTATTGTATGTATGTATGTATGTATGTATGTATGTATGTATGTATGTATGTATGTATGTATGTATGTATGTATGTATGTATGACATGAACAAAGAAGTAAAAGTTCGCAGTAGAGTGTATTTGAAGTTTATTGCATGACAAATTTTGCATTAGGATGACATCGAACGATTAACCTCAACGAAATGCTAAACTTATAATATGGAATGAATCAACCATGGCTTCAAGCCATTCCCTAGATGCACTCATTTGTTCCAGAATAGGCTATGATGAATTATCATTTCCAATTTGGGATAAAAATGTACTGTTGGGTGATGGCTTCAGGTAATGTTTACAAATTATACTGCATGCTTGTATGGTAAAAATCGCTTTGACAAATTCTAAATACTCTCAGCTGTGGAAAGAGTTTAAAATCATCAAGTTAAACGACAATATACGGGGAATCGACAGTAAATTTCGTTATTGGCTAACACTCTCGGGTGATGTATAGCTTAAAAATACAGCTTGAAATAAAATATCATATAAGTGCCAGAGGAAATATTAACACACGGCTTGGTAGCTTACGAAACATTTGGACATACGCTGAGACCAACTGATATTTTTAATGGCCATTCTGTGTCCAGAAAATGACGAAGTTGCTAAAATAACGGAGGAGGTATTGACTGTTTTAAAGGAGAGATCCATTTTTAAGTTAGTGTGAACTCAGTTGAATGTAAGGATGAGATGGAAAAAGGTAACTATCCAGTAGAGTTTTTAAAACAATTTACATGACGTACTCAGGAATGCCGACACAAAGTAAACTTACAAATGGGCAGCATAATAAAGCTCCTTGACAACATAAATACTAAACAGGACCTTTGTAATGGAGCCTACCTAGCAGTGACAAATAAAAATCAAATCCATGCAACAATGTTAATGTTTCTTACAGATAACCTATTTGGCAACCGTAGGCCCTAGCATCCCCTTTATTTTTAGACCATTTAAACTGGTGTTGTCAATTAGACTACTATTAATTATCTGCATGGTAGAACCTTGGACATTATTGTTATCTATGTGTCCAATCCCGTTTTCAGACATGGGCAATTACAGTTACAATTAATTTGATAAAAAAAAATAGTATTAATTTAGTTCACTCTCACTTTATCTACTCGTAAGTAATATAATTCACGCACAGAAAAAAAATATTCTAACAAAACCTAAAGTTCCATTGCACTTATTAATTGAAGATTTTATTTTGTTAGGTTAGTTAGTAATATCAACCAGTCTTAGATGATCATAAAAAATAGTACTATAATAATACTCAGATAATGAATATTCAATATTATTTTTCTTAGCTAAAATAACTTATGTTTTATAGTTTCAATCTCAATTTTAGTTTTTTCTTCATCCCGCCAGCTATTCATAATTAAGTAAACTATTCCTGCAATCCGTATGATGATTCATAATATAATTATTTGATTTTCATAGACAATATCCAATGTATTTTGATATGACTGAAAAAGAAAATACTTCTAATAAACGGTATTCTAACCCACATTGGTGGCTCCATGGTATAGTGCGTAGCCATCGTGTTAAAATTGATTGCATCTAATGGGGATGCCGAGCCTTTAATCCTGGTTGTGTATACTGGAAAAAAAATTCTAAATTGTTTCACCCACGAAAATGTTGGTACATTTCCTTAAAGCTATACCTTCCTTAACCCCATTCGTTAGTGTAACCAATGTATGCATACAACCCAAACAGATACTAACATGATGGAAAAAATAAAGTTTGTCTGGAAATGTTTTTAATGTCTTTCTTACGGACAGTTTATTTTGTTCTGTATTGTATCACATACTTTTGACACCTACTAACTGTTTAAAGTAGTTTCAAATATTTGGATCAACGTTATTATTTACCCCAAGAAGACATAAGTGATTACTAATTAATCCTACGTATTAGATTAATTCAGGACAGTGCAACTATAGAGCTCTACATTTTTTAAATCCAATCCATTTATGGTATATTAAAGTTTACACCCTTGTTTCCCTAAACATTTTTACTAATTTGTTAAATTTAGTCATATTTTACATCAATATTAGCTGTGTTACTACTTTGCATAAAGCTATACTGATGAAAAAAAGAGGTTAAAAACTGGTTCACGCAAACAAAAGAGAATAATTATGTTACATTGTTTGATCACATTGATCACTTGTTACATAGTAATAATAGTGTACAAACATAAAACATTGTGTACTTTAAATATTTTACCAAATCATTAACACGTTTTTCTAATAATTATATATGCTAATTTTATAAAATCCATTAATTTAAGCGTAGTTTGCACAAATTTTATAAAATTCAAATTAAAAAAATATATATTAGAGGCCAAAATGGAAACCGTACTTTAAAGCGACAATTCCATCTAACTTAAGTTTTATATCAAAAAGAGCTGTTTTGTAACAGTTTTGCACCACATTTTAATACCAGTCCAGATAATTTGTATTTAACTAAACTAATTATGTAGAAGTAAGGAAGTTTACTCGCATTAACGTGGTTCAATAGTGGATACCCATTTTTAAAATTCCTACTCCAGTACATCCGGCTGAGAGTCAAACCCCAAACTCCTCATTACCCACAAACTAGGCTATTGATCCAACAGGTTAAATGAACAAGTGATAAGCTACTAATCTAATAAAATCTATTAACTTAATAATTTATGATATTATTGTGAACGTTTACTAAACCATCGCATCCATTTCTTAATAATATATCTGCAAACCCATGACAGCAGATTGCCCGAACTCTCTTGTGCACATCAAGATAATAATAATAATAATAATGTGCTTTGGGCTACATCGTTTGTAGCCCATTTTGTGGAAAGATTAGCCAGTACTAATGTACTGTGGCTCCGGGGATGCCCGAATGTAATAATTGTACAACATTTCCGTGGAGGCTCTTTCCATGTCCCGATAAGGTGAGGTGATAGTGAATATGAGGGTGGGGAACTAGTAGAAACACTTACACCTAACTTAAGCCTAATTAACAAAACCATGGGGACTAATGGAGTAATACGCTTTTAGGGGGAAATATTCAAGGTACAACCAGTGAATCGAACCCAGGACCCCTAGGCTCGTAGCAGTGACCACCAGGACACGGGACTGGTTACTTATAGATAGATGTATACCTTGTCCAGTGCTAGGTTCCAGTATATATTCTACTCGACTTATTCGAGTGTAAGAAGTGTGGACAACTTCCCACTAGCTCAATATTTTATGAACTAGCGAGTGACGGAAATTCTTCTCTTGGCGACATCCGGTGAAGCTACCGCTCTATTTATTACGACAGGGTAACGCACCAACATGATGGAACTTTTTATGACGTGTTTATATGGCGGGCCACTACTTTTAAACTGCCTCGTCCGGGAATTTGAAAGTTTGCTCGTTTTGCTCACTTTATTAACCGACTGGAATTGTGGATCAGCCTCGTGAGATGGGGATTAGTTTGATGTGACATTTATTTTTAATGGCTTATATTTATATTAGGACCACCCTGGTGATAAAACTTGTTACAGTCGATGTGAGTAAATTAGAATAAACATATTTGGTTACTAATATGAATATATATTATATTATTTTCGTGAGTTTCGTAGCTGAACAACTATCCATGACGCCTAAGGCATTAGAGTTGCACTTACTAAGGTCATCATTGACTTAGGAGGTGTGTATTCGAGTCCCAGTCGAGTAAGCTTGGATAATTACCATAATCTAATATACTACTGTAATTGTCTACACCCACTCTCCATAATAATGAAAGAGTTATTTTTATAAAATACCAGTTGACCTCGAGTATCTTAGGATAAAATGCTCGCCTAAACACTCAATGTTTGTAGGTTCAGACCCACCCGGTATCAACGGATTTTTTTCGAGCAAATTAAATCAGTAGCACAACTTTCTTCTAAGTGGAAGTAAGGCTGTCGGTCCCATGTCAATTGTGTTATGTAAAAGAATCCTGGAAGGTATGCAAACATACCGCTTCCTGTGAAGTTGGTAGGCCCTTTTAATCTTGTTTATATGAATTCTCGTCTGCTGATATTATCAGTCGGTTCCGAAAATGAATGATAAACACATCAAATAAATGAAAAAAAAAATCCTAATCATTTTATATTGTTATATCAAGTCGTAAATAGCCAATAAGCTAAACACTCCAATTAAAATAAAAGCTTTCTGACAACCACATTTTGACTATGTTTCAGTGGACTACGATAATTCAGCAATGATACTACCCAAATCATAAATAAAGGTTATAGATATAACGTAACGACAAATTGATAGTTAGCACTTTAATATCAACTTAAGAGGCCTAGACTCAATCTTTATAACCCACACTGGTGGTCACACGGTCTAAGGCATCAATGTCGCAATAGACTGGATTGTCGGTGATTGACAGAACAAGGCTCGAATCTCAACCCGGCAGTGGTTTTATACATACTAGCTATCACTATTGTTTTACCACCCTTGATCTATCTATTTATTCACGCTAATGTGGGCGCAATACTTCTAAGAAACCTACATAATCCTGACCTCTTTAATAAAGGCAATTAATAGACTCTTAAAAGTAATTATTAATTGAAATAGATCTTTCCTCAAGTTGATTAAGTATGAATATCCTATTTGTTTATTCATAAATATAGCTACGTTCATAAATATGTATAAGTACATTAATATTGGTGATATAATTTGTTGTTATATTTTATCAATATGTATTTTACATATACTTTAAAAGAGTTGAACGTAACTGAGTCTACATTGATAGAAAGCAATTAATAGTGAGATTTACGTGAGAGTAAAAGCTTAAATTTAAATAAAAACTATGACACTTATGATTTAACTCCTAATCATTTCATTCAAATTATACCCATAAAATAGGCCTAAATATTACAAAAATGAATGGGTTAATGTTTGACTCGGTTTACTTACACATCTTTATCAGTTGAAACTCAACATTTTAGAAAACATTCTTAAACTTTAAATCTTGGATAAATAGTGGATAAACATAAGTTAATACTTAGATGCTATTATTTTAATAATTCAGAAAGTTATGGCTTAGAAATTAAGTTTTTATAAACATGAATAATGAAGAAAAAATACTATACTACTGAAAGATCCTTGAAAAATTATATATAATCTTGGAATATCAATTGTAACAACATTTCGTAATATTAAAAACACTTCATAGACTCAATAATTTGCCATATAAAAGATTCAGATGGTCAAAATAACATTTAAACGAGTTCGTTGACACAGCAGGCTGTCACAATAATTTGTCAATTTTAACATCTCTATTTATATCGATGTGAATAGGAGTAAGTAGTCACTAACACCATTTACATAATCAATAATGAAGTTTTGACAGGGATATTTAAAATACTTAACCTATTTTAACCACAATAATCCTTTACAAAATGTATTTGATTGTTTTCTCTATCTTAGATAATAGAAGCGACCGGCGGCAGTGAGTTATATCTTCTCGAATGGTCGTCTTCGTAACTAATTGACCATAGTGTTCTTATAATAAAACCATTTAGATTCTTTCAAGAAAACGTCAACAACGCCATTTATATTTTTAAAGTGGTTGGTGAATGAAAATCGATTGGGTAAATGTTTGTGTTTATCTTGAAGAAGCAGCTGATTACTTGCGGCGAGTTTAAAATAGGAAAGAGATTTATATCCAATAATGAATAAACTACTGTGTTAATGCTAGAAATTTACTCTTTCGTTGTTTTAATCTTTGTTATAGCTATTAAAACTCCGTTATATATTATATCATAACAACATAAAAACTGCCAGTTGCATAAATAGGAATTATTTTGTATAAACTAGAAATATTAGTCATATGTCAACACATTTGTTGGATTTTATCCACAAGTTGGCTAAACAAGTTGTATCCATGCACTGCCCTGATCATTTCATATCTTATATAACATAGGGCTACCAAGAAATTGGCTAAATTATAAGTATCAGTTTTCATTATATCTAAGTATGTTGCAGCAGGTCCACCGAATGTGTGATAATAAGTTTATTTGTTTCTCCTTTATAAGCTATATCTGTGGCTATGTGGTGAACATGGTTGTTTTAAATGAGACCTGGTCGATAACGATTCAATCTATCTCAAAGAATAATTTTATTGTATATTTTTCTTTAGTTTTTGCCAATGCACCACCAATTCCTTCAGAGCAATCGAATTTTACAATAAACAAAGAAACACTGTAGGATTATTACAAATTTCTAACAATATTTTCCCCTCCGATAATATTAAGCATTGTTTCATAGAGCTTTTAGATATTAATATATTTATTTTAGAAATATCCTAGTGATTTTTTCCAAAATTATTTACTTTCGGTGTAAAAATCTTACTTTTGGTGGAACGTTGTTAAATTGTACTTTAAGTTGAAATATCTTCATAGTAAACCAAAACTATAATGATATAAATTTCAGATCATCCCTAGTTAACGAAAATACTAATTTAAATCAAGTTTTTTTTGTAAATGTCTACTCTGTAATTTTCTCTTGTGCTTAAGATTCATACATAAAACACATGGTCCCACACTTTCCTAATCTGATATTAAACTGATTTATCTTTGCTCAGTAATGGTGTTACAGAGAAATGTTTTATCACGACTATCTCAAGCATTTGTATTTTATTAATATGTTTATAGTTAATCTTTAATTTTCCCGATTTCAAACATTTAGGAATCGCAACGTCAAAGTAACAATCAACATGTGGCCACCCTATACTGCCTATACTGAGTTAAGATAAAAAATGATAAAAAGCCTCTCTGCTTCAGTTCTGTATTAACGGTGGTAATGAAATAATGACGGCATGTTTGAAGGGAACTTCTCTAAATTTCGCCATGAAGGTATGGAAGAGAGGCATAACGATTATGGCAACTAGCTGTGACACAAGGAAAGGGAAGCCTTTAATTTCCCAGGATATCACGCCATATTCTGAATATCTATAACAAAATTTACACTAGCGAGAGTCAGAATCTGGAATTATAGATAATATTCCACTTTGATATTATAATGAATTCTTAAAAAATAAAATCAGTAACTTTCAATTTTGATTCCAAAAATAGTTTTGTGTATATTGTGTACTCAAATGTTATAGTAATAATTTAGTTTAATAGTTAAAAGGTAAGAACGGATAATATGTTTATGATATATAAGGCTAGACAATATATATATATATATATATATATATATATCATCTAAGTCTTCCCTTTTTTATTATTTTAACAATGCAATAAATACCATATTTTATAAATATTTGCAATAAACATTTTTTACTCTCCTAAATAATTAAATAGACGAAATATAAAAAATCAAAGAGACTATATTGTCATACGTTATCCTAGAAATTTAAGTGGAGATTTAAAGTATATTAATTGTTTAAGTAGTTGTCAGTCAAACATATGTAATTACCAATTCAAATATTCTCATTTTATAAAAGATCAAATATTATTCATTTAATTTATATTAACTTAATGTTTACATTTCTGGTTGTTTGAGGGGTAGCTTTTATAAATTAGAGTATTTCATACAATTCTTTAAATAATTATTTTAGTAATATTTATAATAACATACATTAACTATAATAAAGTATTACAAATTAATATTTTAAAATACAAAAGCAACAGAAATACATACTAGTAGTAATAAATACTCTAAAAATTTTTTTTTTGCTGTATAGACAATATTTCCTTCGGATATAAGTATTATTTTGTAAAAATATTTATAAATAAACAATTCACCTCGTCTTAGTACCCATTTGGATGGGGTATGCGCATTATATATATATAATGCGCATACCCCATCCAAACGGGTACTAAGACGAGGTGAATTATATATATATATATATATATAAATACTGTGCCAAATATTCATCTCTTTTTCAACTGTAAGATTTTTTTCACATATTACGTTTTCTAAGCTTTGAGTATTTCCCATAAACTTCCAATGCTATCAACGAACTAACTTTTAAAAGAAATATCTCCAAATTCAAACCATACGTTGTACGAATTTCCTTTCAAAGTCATAATTCAATAAACCTGGTTTCTTTTTCGAATATGTAAATTTCGATGAATAGAATGTTGCCAACACATTCTATGAATATACCTATTATATCAATAACTGTGAATTCACAAATCAAATATTTTCCATTCCTATAATTTTTTTTCTCACTCTTCTTTCTTATCTCTACAACTCTGTCGCAAATAATATCTGCTGAATGGATTTCAAATGACGTGGATGATTCAATTTCTCCCCTAACCCCTCTGCAATCTTTCTTTTGGAAAGTAGAAATAGAAGGAAGCTTGGTGAAAGTAGATGAGGTTTTCTGAACGTTGAATATTGTGTATCGGAGCAGGTGTAGGCGGTATCTTTGCTTTCTAGTGACACACACTGTGCCAAAGGCCTAACATGCCGTGAATAAGGAAAAGTTATATATATCTTGATGTCTTCCCTTTCAAGAGCGATGGGATTCACTTTCCATGAAGAAAAGAATACCTTGTTGCGATGCCTTGCTTCAAATATTCTTTGAGATAGTAATAGAACATTATATACGCTAGGCAACATAGAGCTATGCGTAGGTGAAATAATCCTGGTATGTGGTTTGTATTCAAATAAATACGAGCAGTAGGTATAATTCAAGAGGTCTCACATCATTGATTATTAAATAAACCTCTATAAAAATAGGTATTCAATAGCCTCCAGAATAGGTTCCACACGTTGCAGCGAGATTAGCCAGTGAATCAAGTGACCTTACCTGCACTCAGCCACAAACATCTATCAAAATGTGTGGCAAAATTAGTGAGGCAGGTGAGTTAAAATCATATACGCTCAGGCTCATTACAACGATCAAATTTTATTACCAAATCAGTCAATGAGTCAGCGGGCCAACTCAATGTCAATCACAAGCATCTATCACACCGCAAATCAGTAAGTCAGGTGATGTATCACACAAAAGCTTCCATACTGTGTAGAAAAATCAATAATTGAGTCAGGTAACCTATTGTCAGCCTCACCACATCATGCAGTAATAAAACACATTCGTACAATTTTGGTCATATATTGTATTATAGATTCAAATATTTTTCAAAAATCAGTTTTCAGTAACTAGCCTAAATTAAGTTTACATCAGAAAATAACCACCAATTATCTTTTTAATCCCAATAAACACTTTTCATAATATACATATTTTTAAACACAATTAATCAAACCATTTTTAAACACATTACATTTGCAACCATCATTTTTTTAAATCACTATAAAATTATTTATATTTGTAATCATAAAATTGTAGCGGGCTAAACTGGCTTAGAACCGTTAGACCTCAAAAGAGACTTAAAACTTAAACTCATGACTTGATTTTTTTTTGTGTTATTCTATCCTAATCATATGCTTTAGTAGTACTCTTATGACAGTTTTGTCAGGATTGTAAGATATTAGGTAAGGGAATTAGCTATTAGCCTATGAAAGATATACTCGTACATTGTATGTTGATCAGGTATGATTAACACTTGGATTTTGTCCTTTAGGTAATTTTGGTAGGTTAACTTGAAACCTTATGCCTTGTCATACATAGCTCATTATGTTGAGGGTCCGCTCTTGGACAGATCAGTAGGTTTACACCGTCTATCGGTGATGTCAATTTTATGCCAAGGTAATCGTAGGCCTAGGACTCGTTCATAGATCAGTTGGTGGAACAATCATACTCCCTTGCCTTGTAACTCCTCCGAGATGATGTATATGCTCCTTGCTAGGAAAGCGAAGAGGATTTGCTGCCATATTGCTACTACTCGGCGCCTATCGCCTGGATGATTACTATCCCTCCGAGCTGAGAAGGTTTCTACCCCCTTCCCCATCAGAAGAGGTACCACTTGGATAGTGATTGACCGTACCTATAGATAATGTTACACCCCTCTCATCAAAGTTCGTGAGCTGACTGAAAGCGGCTCCGGGGCTGTTAGCTGAGTGAGTCAGTCGACCTTCTAGAGGTCGATGAAATTTTCCCCCCATTCCTCCTTGCTGGTCGCTACATCATGCCTGGCTGTGGATACTATATATTATCCGACTCGCTTGGAAAAGATACGACTGCTATCTCCAATAATCCACGGAATGGACGTCTCGCATCGAAGAAACTAGCATTTATCGGTGAACATGCTGTTTACAGCGATGGGACAGATAGATAGGAGGAAGTAACAAGGACTGATATAAAACGATGGAGGAATTAGGAGTAAGTAGCCTATGTTTTGGCTAGGCCTAAGGATTAATTATTAGTTATTTAGGAAAAGTTAGTTTAGAAGTTTCTATCCTTCCATGTTTATTAGGGCTTCAGGTTATCGAGCCTCACGCGTATCTCTAGCGGAGTCCTAGGGCCAGCAGCTTAGTGGGAATCTATCCCGCGTCATGCACTGTGTGACCATTTCTCTCTCCCACAGGTAGCTAGATGGGATAGCGATAAATCTGGATATTGGAGGGCCTTGGTTTGATACCTAGTTAGCTATATTAGTTTATGCGGAGCTCCGGTGGGAGTTCAACCTGTGGGCCACCCTTGCCCGTCTGGTTTGGCTCGTGGTATTGTATTACTTGTATTCCTTTATACTACGGTTGGGGTGTTCTGCTTGTGGGGCGCTACTGCCACCCCTGCATGGCCCGTAGTGTTAAATATTTTTCTTGTGAGCTAACCTTGTCCATCAGGTGAGGGATTCTCTTGCTTTCTGTATCAGTGGTGCTCATGATAACCGAACTAGAACTTGCCCAATACATTTGCTTGTTGGATGTACACGGTCAAAGCATGATGTTAATGGATGGTTTTTAGCTTTATAATCTGATCTAGAAAATACATTAGGCGCTTCACACCCCTTGCTGACCTTTATATATATATATATATATATTTAGCTACCTGATATCTAACTAATGCTTATAGACAGTACTCATCGAGATGTGTGCCAATGATATTCCATGTACTTCGTTTAATTAAATATATTATTATAACTTATCCTTTACTCTCTTTATTAATGTGTATGTATGTATGGGTACCAAAATCTCTATTATATTTAAGATACAATCCCCCTTTCCCTTTTTAAATTGATAGAGTGGATGGTGCAAAGTTTGATTAAATCTCATTTCTAAACATTTATTAATATTCCAAACAAAATGGTAACTCTCAATATTTTGGCAAAATGACTTTAAGGGCTCCGGTATGATACGTAAATTATAATTTTTTATCATATCTCCGAAACTATTTGAGATAGGAAATTACTTATCATTGAAAATATATTTATCTATTTATAATACAAATATTTAATTCGAAATATATTTTTATAAAACCAATACATTTCAAGCTATACGCCAATATTTATATTTTTTAACTATTCTAACACAAAAGGTCAATTATTGCGACTGTTAAAAAAAATTAACCTGAAATATTGATGAATGTCAACGTCTCATGACCTCTCGAACACTAAAAAGTGGTCTTTGCATTTACGTCTGTCTGTGTGTCTGTTTGAACTTTAAATTAAGAGTAGTTTCATAAAGGGCAAAAATATAAAAATATATTTTCTCAAAATCGGATCTGACGATTTTTATTAAAATTCGTATGTTGGCATAGATTAAGATTAGAAATAAACTGACATTTTCATTTTCCCATGAAAATAACTATTAGGGTACTTTACAGAAGCGGAAATTTCTGTATCTCGGCAATTATTGGGATACTAAATAGCTTATCATTACAGAATTGTAGTACTGTAAAAAATAAAACACTTTTATATTAAATATATATTTTTATTAAACCAACAGTTTCTGAAATAATGGCAAATATAAATAATACAATTTTTTGAGCTCTAGTTGTAAAGAGATTGTTGTGTATAATAAATGAACATTCTCTTAACTAGGCCTGTAACAGCAAACACGGGTTTAGTAACTATTCTACTTTAAGATTTATGAAGCCACTTCACTGATGACGTCACCAAAGCGTCTTACGCAACGTCTTTGTTAGTTCCGGTCTATATCTCGAGTGGCGAGCATGTGCTCTTTGTTCTTTAATTGTTTATTATTCTTTCATAAATAAAACTAACAGGTTATGGGTTCAGGACGCTGTATTAACGTTTTGGAAGAAGATAAACATTGACTATTTGTTTTGTTAACGTGATAGGGCAATGGAAAGCGTAACATAAATATAAGTATCGTTAGCCGCCTGAAATCACATCCATTCATTCAAGATGTCCGCCTGAAATCACATCCATTCATTCAAGATGTCCGGACTCTCGATGCATATATAAAAGCTGGGAAAGGAAAACTATGATACATGGAGACAACAAATGGAAGCAATTTTAATTAAGAACGACCACTGGGAATACGTCGATGGAACTAATCCTAGGCCTACAGCGGCAGTAGGTATTGACGTGGAAGCAATTGCTGATACCGCTAGACACGTGGCCACGTGGGACAAAGCTGACCGTAAAGCTAAAGCTGATATTATTTTAGCTGTGAGTCCTACAGAACTTTGTCACATGAGACATTGTGAAACATCGCAAGACGTTTGGCAAAAACTAGAATTAGTTTACCAGTCTAGAGGGCCTGCAAGAAAAGCTACACTTTTGAAAAAACTTTTGTTCACAAAAATGCAAGAAGGAGAAAACATGGCGGATCATCTCACGAATTTTCTCAACACAGTTGACAAACTCAATGAAATGGATATTCGCATTTCTGAAGAATTATTAACCATCGTGTTATTATACAGTGTGCCAGATAGCTACGATAATTTTCGTTGTGCAATCGAAGCTAGAGATGAACTACCGGACACAGAGTCTTTGAAAGTAAAACTTCTAGAAGAATTCAGTGCAAGACAGGACAAGAAAGCAGACTTAAATGGTGCGGGCGCTTTCTATGTAAAATCTTCCATAGGGCGAAGTCTAAATAAAAACAAACCTCCGGATAAAAACTGTGTAGGCCTACCTACAAATCAAAATAATAAAGTTTTTCAGATCCAAGGTCAAAGTGGTGTGCAAAATCAAAATAGGAATTTTAAAGCATCAAAACGGTTATATAAGTGTAACTATTGTAAAAAATTGGGACACAAGGCAGCCGATTGCTGGACAAAAATGGCGAATAAAAAGCAAGTTTCGATGGCATCAGAGCAAACCCATGCAGCAGCAGAAGAGATCGTGACATTGACATCATCTTCAGTGAGCACTCTCTGTGCGAAGTTAACGAGAAGAGATGACGTGTGGTGTGTTGACAGTGGAGCAACAACACACATGTGCCGCGACAAGAATAGTTTTTTGGAACTCACGCCAACCATAAGTCAGAAGGTTAGGTTAGCGGATGACAGAACAACTGACATTGAAGGCATTGGAACTGCAGTAATGAATGTTTCAAATAAAAAGGGCCAATTTGTAAAAGTGAGGTTAGAAAACACTCTTTTTGTACCCACACTTAAGACAAATTTATTTTCAATTTCAAAAACTGTTGAAAAAGGGCGAAGCGTGTGTTTTAATGCAAATGATGCTGAAATTGTCGAAAATGGTGAAGTGTTGTTAACTGCTCGTAAACGTGGAAATTTGTATTTTATTGAACCTTACATGCAAAGTGAGAGTTCGACACATGTAGCTAACGTGAGTAAGGCAGGCAATCTTAGTGAACTTGAAAAGTGGCACAGAAGATATGGACATTTAAATGCGTATGACTTGCAGAAACTTGTTCAGAAAGACATGGTTAGCGGTATGAATTTTAAGAAATCAGAAACATTTTCAACATGTGAAACCTGTATCTTAGGAAAGCAAGTTGCTACGCCTTTTCCAAAAAGGTCTGAGTCGAAGAGTGAAAAATTACTTGAATTAGTGCACTCAGATGTTTGTGGCCCAATGAGAGTGAAATCTCATGGTGGTGCTTCTTATTTTGCAACGTTTATCGATGATAAATCTAACTGGGTAGAAGTTCATTTTCTAAAACATAAAAGTGACGTGAAAAAGGCTTTTGAAACATTCAAAGCATTAGCGGAAAACCGTCACGAAAGGAAAATCAAAACTTTGCGGACAGACAATGGCCTGGAGTACTGCGGAAAAGAGTTCACAGAAGAAATGCGCATCGCAGGGATAAGAAGAGAACATACCGTAGCAGAAACTCCAGAACAGAACGGCAAAGCTGAACGCATGAATCTCACGCTGGTGGGGATGGCAAGATGTATGCTGTTGGAGTCTGGCTTACCAACAAGTTTTTGGGCCGAAGCGATTGCCACAGCTGCTTACATCAGAAACAGATGTCCATCAAAACAGCTGGAAGAACAAACCCCTTATGAAATTTGGTTCGGGCTAAAACCAAACATAGGACATTTCAAGACGTTTGGTTGCAAGGCATATATGCTGAATAAGGCCCCAAATAAAGGAAAGTTTGACCCAAGATCCAAGGCAGGTATTTTTGTGGGTTACTCTACTGAATCGAAAGCGTATCGAATTTGGGACCCAGAAAAACAAAAAATATTGAGAAGCCGAGATGTAAAATTTTTGGAAAATTTTGAAACTGTCAAAGTTTCGGATGAACAAAAGGAGTGTGCGAACTTTGAACCTTCTTACTTATATGTTGATAACAGTGTGAAAGACCCTATTTCTAATGCTGATGGACATGTAGATAAAGTTCAAGAAAGTGATCCCATTGATCCTGATAGGCCTATTGAAGTCAATGAGAATTACCTCAAATCAGAAAATTTAAGCAAAGACTGCACAGTGATTGAGAATAAGAGGGGGCCTGGTCGACCTAAATTGATTAAAACAGGAAAGCCGGGACGACCAGCAAAACATTTTAATCTGGTTACGCCAAAACCTGAAAGTGCGAGCTTGATGTATGAAGAGGCAGTAAATCCATCTGTACAAGAAGCCTTAGAAGGACCTTATGCAGCTGAGTGGCAGAAATCGATGGAAGCTGAGTTCAACGCTCTGACACACAGCAAGGCCTGGACATTGAAACCACGCCCAAAAGATAAAGCTGTCATTGGTTGTCGGTGGGTACTCAGAACAAAGTATGGGCCAGACGGTAATGTCGAACGCCGGAAAGCTCGGTTGGTAGCGAAGGGCTATAACCAACGCCCAGGGATTGATTTCCATGAAACATTTTCACCTGTTGCGAGACTTAGCTCAATAAGACTAGTTGCTGCCCTAGCAGCTGAGTTAGGCCTTACTTTGTATCAGCTTGATGTTGTAATGGCCTACATAAATGGAGATCTTGACGAACAGATCTATATGGAACAGGCGGACGGTTTCATTACCCCTGGAATGGAGCATCTGGTTTGTTCACTCGAAAAGTCCATATATGGCCTAAAGCAGTCGGGCCGACAGTGGTTCAAAAAGTTGCACGAGAGACTAGAAATTTTTGGACTCAAACAATTAGATTGTGACAAGTGTGTGTACCACATGAATGATGGTTGTGTGACTCTTATCGTGGTTGTTTATGTAGATGATTTGATCATAGCTACAAACAGTAAAGAAGCCTACACAAGATTGAGAGACGATTTGTCTCAAAACTTCCAAATGAAAGACTTAGGAAAGCTGCACTACTGTCTTGGAATTGAATTCAAACAAGATGAAAATTCAAAGTTGGTCACTATGTCACAGAAATCGTACATAGAAGATGTTCTCAAAAAGTTCGGAATGCAAGACTGCAAACCGGTAAATACCCCATTAGATGGAAACAGCAAATTATCCAAAGCCATGGAGCCATCTACGGAGGAGGAGGCAGAGGAAATGAGCGAAGTTCCGTACCAGCAACTCATCGGTTCTCTGATGTACCTCGCAGTATCTACACGACCAGACATTGCGTATGCGGTGAGCTCTTTGAGCCAGTACAACCTAAACCCCGGAAAAGGACACTGGGTTGCGGCGAAGCGCGTCTTACGATACTTGAAAGGTACGAGCAACCATGGACTAGTCTACAAGAGATCTGGCGCTGAACTGATTGGATACGTGGATGCAGATTGGGGAGGAGCCCTTGATGACAGAAGATCATACACAGGCTACGCCTTTCAAGTGGCAGGCTCTGCCGTGACATGGGAGGCGAGAAAACAATCCACCGTGGCTCTTTCAAGCACTGAAGCAGAGTACATGGCTCTTACGGAAGCAGCAAAAGAGACAGTTTACTTACGAAACCTGTTAAAAGAAATCGGGTTCTTGAGTGTTAATGCAATACCAACTCTTGTTTATTGTGACAATCAAGGAGCAGAAAAGCTCATGCATAATCCTGTGTACCACTCTCGTACCAAACACATTGACATTCGGCATCACTATGTGCGTGAAGTTTTTGAACGAGGCGAAATCAATGTGAAATACATTCCAACAAACAAGATGGTAGCTGATGTGCTCACGAAAGGACTGTTCGGACCAAGCCATCATCAGTGCATACAAGGACTTGGCGTGATAGACATTAATAAAGTTAAAACGTGTTTGAGAGGGGGTGTTGTGTATAATAAATGAACATTCTCTTAACTAGGCCTGTAACAGCAAACACGGGTTTAGTAACTATTCTACTTTAAGATTTATGAAGCCACTTCTCTGATGACGTCACCAAAGCGTCTTACGCAACGTCTTTGTTAGTTCCGGTCTATATCTCGAGTGGCGAGCATGTGCTCTTTGTTCTTTAATTGTTTATTATTCTTTCATAAATAAAACTAACAGAGATACTGCTTAAGTCTTAACGCAATAATTTTCCGATTCAATAGAGTAATTAAATATAAGTAGGTCTCTCAAAAAGATTATGTTATTGTTGCTTAAACCTCTAAGGATAAATGTTTGTACAACAGTAATCTATCTCCATTTATACTCTATAGTCAATATTTACATTTTGTTATTGGTCAAAATTTATAAATGAGGAATTTGATAGCAATGCAATGAAATGAAGATGTGCAACTCCTAATAAAATGTCAAAAAAATTGAATGGAATTCGAAATTTTATTACAAAGTGTTTACACTTTTGGACCCAATATTGATCTTTTTTATCGGTCTAAACATACAAATGAGGACATTAATTATTTAAAAATAAAATTTAAAACCGTGACACAAAAAATGTTTTACAAAAGTTTAGTGTAATTTATGCTTGGGTTTGCTAGTGTATATTATTTCGTTTTACATAATATACTACGAGTTTTGAGTAAATATCTCCATATTTAAACAATAGAGCGAGAAAGTCAGTGCGGAGTGCCGTGCCATTTATTCTAAGCAAGTCATCAGTAAACTACGGTGCAGTAAAATTAAATTTTCAATACGGTAAAATATATGAAAATATCTGCATTGTAGAAACCTAACAGATACTCATTTTAACCAAATCACTGGAGCCATTTTTAAAACAGATTTTGTAATCGGTCAGACTATCCTTAAACAAATCACTATCCTAAAAAAGTATATTATTTTATTTTTCATTTCAAACACAACCAATGTATCAGTTTCAGACAAAATAGCTGGAGCAATTAAAGACATAGGTTGACTTTTCAAAAAATTATTTGTTCCATAAAACAATTCTCCTCCAAAAAAACCATAGACATTTGTTTCAGCTCAAATACTTTCTAGATATCAATTTTAACAAAATAGCTAATGCAATTTTCAAAATAATTGTAATGATCAAAAATCACTCAATAAGTTTCTCTTATTTCAAAGGATAGGGTCAAATAAAAAATAAAAAGTCTTACGGAAAAGGCATACAACATATAAGTATCATTCTTGAACAAAATATATCAAACCGTTTCGGATCCATGCCCTGGGACAGACCAACGCACATAAATACAAACATAAATTAGGACACACAGAATTGTTCAATCCACTTTTTATGCGTTCAGGGTAACACAAACCCTAAATATTCTTCATAATCACCATATCAGACATTTTCATAATTACATTACTTTTTCTTTATATGTGTTTGAGCGTATAACCCGAATGGGTAGTAAGACGTGGTGCTAAATATTATAAATACTATTATATGTGTTTGGTTTTAAAACTTTATTTTATCCGTAGTCCAAAATTTCTATTAGTAAAATAGAAAGAAAAAGTTTCACTTATTTTTTCAAAAGTGTTTTTCATGGAGGTAATAATATATTACCATTATATTATACCCTAATGTTAATCCACAAAAATCCATAAAAGAAAAAAAAATCTTCTGGAGGCTTCTAAAGGTGATTATCCCCTGACCGCTCTCTACCAAGGCAAAAACTCCAAATTCCTCTATACATTAAATGATTATATTACTGTAAAGTATTTTTAAGACATTAACTACCAATTTATTGTGAGTGGAAATTGTATCCCCTAACACATTGCGTGCTAGAGACACTTGAATTACCATATCGCTCGTATTCGAGGAGGGTTTCGCTGTAATTCAAATTCATTCCGACCAATTTGCCTCAGACACATCAATTGTGCGGCATCCCCTTCTGTGATTACACCGACAATTAGTGCGGAAACCACTAATTTATCCGGTAGATTGGTGGTGGCTGCGTAGCAGACCAATAAGCATATCTGTTGTGCCTTGTCAATCATCATTCCGTATTACATTTCGTATTAGCCACATTCTAAAATAGCTGTTATGATTTTATTAGGCATCGCCTATTTTAATCACCTAGGTGCATTTATAACCTACCAACAACCGAAGGATCGTGGCTTAAATACAGATTTAGGATTTCTCGGCTATCTACCATATATTGAAGTAACGTCCATTTAAAAATAGAAACCTTAGTTTTCTATGGCCCGGTAATAGTTAGGATATCAGATCAATTATCCTCACGGCATTTTGAAGATATATTTTAAATTAGTCACTATCATGTATTCAAGTTTAATAAATGCATAAGTTCCCAAGCAATTATGTTAATAAACCTCAACCAAATTAGTGGCACTACAAATCTACTACTTAAATAAATCGGATCCACATCTAAATGACGTAAGCAATATTTTGTGTGATGACTTTTTTAAAAATCAAAACTGATTAATTTAATATATTTCTAAAAGTCATGGCTTTAGCCCGAGATACCGACAGAGCGACCGACACCATTAGCGATATTAGTGCTAGAATGGGCGGATAGGGGTTGTCATGTGATCAGCATAATGAACCCGCCAGCCATTATTATCAGTTTTCTAGAACAGAGATGCTACTTCTGTTTTCTGTTTCTGTTTTGTCCCCACTATTCTGAGTTTGAACCCATTCCGTTTCCTTCACAGAAAGATTCTGGAAGCGCCAAGAATCGTACCCGGGACCTCTGAATCTGTAGTCAGGAACTCTGACTACTAGACTACAGAGGTGTTTATTAATTTAACTAATTCTTTTATTATTTTCTCTCTATACATAGGAGTATTAACTTTGGTACTGTATCAAAAAATAATTATAACGTATTATTTTTAAATAATTGTTCTAGATTAAATGAATAAAATTAAACTCTAGCCCATTTTGGTGGCTGCGTGGTCCAAGACACAACTCTCGCAAAGTTCTAGACTGCCAATGACGGGGACATCAAGAGTCGAGTCTCAGTCGGGTGTAGTGAAGAGGATTTTTCCAAAATGATTGTCCACTCTCTCTACACGCAAATGTGGGTACAATTCCTAATAATATAATCTCCTTAATCCCTAAAATCATTAGCGTAATTATTATATAAACGTATATCCTGAACGGGTAGTAAGACGTGATGCTAACAAACAAAATTATAACTGTAAATTCTCAGAACAGTGCGTGCGTGATACACTTTCAGAAATGGATAAGTTAACTTTTAAATGTTTATAATATCTTCAATGATTTAGTTTAATGAAAAAATATGTTAAATGTTTTTATCTATAAAATATTACCAGAAGACTAGTGATATTCTAAACCAAACAAAGTCGACTTTTAATTTACATAGACAGATGTACAAACTATATTTCATACCAGGCCTCCACCGTGGTTCGGATTTCCACGTTAAACTGTAGGTCCTCCATTTCATCTCACAATCACCCTACCATGACACATTAGCGTAAGTGCGTATAACCCGAAAGGGTAGTAAGACGCGGTGCTAATAATAATAATAATAATAAATTTTATAAGTGTTGTAGTATTTATATTGATATAAATAGCTGCATAAGAATAATACAATGAACTGAATGTCTTAGAGGTGACGGAATTCACTTTATAAGCTGATTGTATCAAGTTTGATCCATTTGTTCAGGTGTAGTTATTATCGTTATCACATATTATCGTTAAACACGTAAATATTTATTCAATGGCCAAGTTTTTGAGAGAAATCTTGCTCCCATTATTTCCCAACACATCCTTTTATTTTATAAATTAAAAGAAGAAAAACATGGACCTCACAGTTTACTTGAAGATATAATTTAATGTCAAAGATTAAAACATGGGAAATAATTAATTAAAAGCATTCTCACTATACAAATGATGCAGAGCTATCCACTTTTTATCTGACATAACTCATTTATGCACTAAATATGTTTACAGGAATTCTAATGAAAGGCCTCTTCTTTCCTTAGTAATTTATTTGCGTTCTCTTCTCATTTTCCATTTTCTTCCAATTTCTTTTTTTATATACAAGCAACCTCTTTATTGTTTTTAATTAAAATAGACCAGGTATTTGCATCAGTGAGCAGGGATTGCAAATAACATTCCTATCCTGTAAAGCACCTTAAAGACAATATACTGTATTCTTAATAAACTTTATAAAGTGTTTGCTTTTAATATTTACCTGGGTTTATTTCTATAAATATGTACAGAAATATACTAAGACAGATAACATTAAAACTATTATTATTTATTTAGGGAATTAACGGAGAAGTGTAAAGTGTCAAGATAATACAGTAAGAATCCATAGCGTCAGCCGGCAAGCGAGCTATACCGACCGAGCTGTGAAGATAGTGCCAACATTTGCAGATAGAGGATGTCATGCGTTCAGCACAGTGAGCCATCCAGCCGTTTATCTCAGTTTAATAGACCGGAACCGCTATTTCTTTATTCAAGTAGTTCCTTAATAATAGTTCTCACGAGGCTGAGTTGACCCCACTCGAGACTGTAATACGACTGGATTTATTGATGAGACTATAGTTTAGAATAGTTCTATACCATTACATAGAGGTAAAGTACCCGATTTGGTGGCCGCATGGTTTAGCGCGCTACTAATAGACTAGACTACCAATTATGGAGAAGTAATGATTTGATCTTGTTCGACTGTACTGATGTTGGTTTTTCCTTAATGGTCTCAAACTCTCTCCCCATGAAAATACGGGTACACTTCCTCTAAATTTAATCTTACTCATTCCTAACCCACCAGCCTAATTATTTCACAACCGTATAACCCGGAGGAGAAGCTAAGAGAAAGAAATAATATTTCCTGATCTTGCGAATGTTAAATATCATCATTAGGGCTTTAGGTCACCTGTGCTTACACATTCTTATTTTAGACATTTTAAATTTTATTTTATAAATACACAGGTATACCATGTCTTGCTATGCATTTGCAATATCTACGCAATTAGCTCCACTTTGTGGTGAAGAAGGTTGAATTTTAGAGTAGACTTAACTACACTTGTGTTAGGGTGAAATTGGATAGCTTGTAGGGGGAAAAAAACCTCTGCCAGGATTCAAAACTCAACCTCCACGATATCACGTGAGTCACGTCTTTGTCGGAATGTCTCCAAGTGCATGTAGTTTTAAGCCATGTATAAATAGCCAGTACCAATTTTAAAATGTTAAATTAAAACAATTATTTGTTGTGGTTTTAGGGAATAATAGGATTATTTGTAAATTAACGCCTCCTACTCATAAATCACCGCAGTAATCTTCTAAACACAGAAATTTTTTATGAAAGATTTTAAAGTAAAAATCATTTAAAACATTTAGTAAAGTAAGTCAAGCTGGGTCCGGTCGGTAAACTAGTAGTCTCTTGGCGAAGAGAACAATCTCTTTAGTATGGAATGTGATTACTCGTGAAGTCCATTATAACAATAAAAATAGCTATATACAGGATGTACCGTAGCATGGGGGATTCCCTTCAATGGTGGACAGGAGGCACTAAATCAATGATAAAAGCTCATATGTAAACATGACCCATTTAACCTTGTTTCGAGCTATAGTCATGTTTGTACGCCCATAATGTGGATCTGCTCATCATTATAGAAAGTTAGTTTAAACTCATTGAAAAATATTCTTTAAATTTGAATTTGACACATGTACGCGGGAATCAAACTTGAGATCTTTGGTTTAGCGCACCAATGCTCTACAACTGAGCTATCCACGTATGGTCCCATGCTCATGGTCATTCTCCACTCATTCCATTCTGTCATCACAGACTCAGCCTTGAGCTATGAGTGAAGAATGATTATGGGTCCATTTATAAATAGTTCAGTGGTCAGAGTTTTGGCGTATTAAGCCCAAGGTCCTGGGTTTTATTCCTGTCTATATGTGTCATTTTTCAATTTAAAGAATATTTCTACACATAGTAATCTCAACATATTTTATTGAATATCTGTCGCGGGCATGGTGGAATTGACCAGGGCTCAGTTAAAAAGTTGTTGTTAAAATTACACTATACCCATGAAACAGTTGAGATTACTATGTGGAGAAAATTATACCAAATGTATCTAACGAGACGATATTACACTTATTTTTTTCCATATTAGTTCTTTGCTGTAAGAACTGAAAAAATACTGAATTAGACTTTCCTTCCATCCCACCTTGTCTTGTTTAAATAAACGCACAAGTATGCAATCATATAGTCAAACTCTAGTCATTGCCTTATAAAGTCATATTTGAGTGTATTCGTCTGACGAGCCAACAGTAGACAAAGATAATGTGGTTCCGACAGTAGAATGAGTCTACTCTCTCACATACACCCTGTAACAAGTTGTGCTGTGTGTAAAACAGAGTCAGAAGTCCGTAAGAGATGTCATCACAAGTTTAGAGATTGTCTGGGGAAAAGAGGTTTATAGAGCGTCCCTTTAAACGGCTCATGAGTCTCACTTTACAGGAAACTTAGTAAGACTTTGCTACACCATCAAACACATAAACACAAGTTTCTTGTGAACCTTCCTAAAAGGAAGATACTCTTAGAAAATAGCCCCTAATTGCGTGTAATGTTTTAATTGACTTCGACAAACAAGATCATTATTAAAGTCGGATGATAGTAAAATAGAATTAGTGACCCCATATATTTTATGATTTCCTGGCAAACAATTTTTTTGACTAAGATAAATAAAATATTGCTTTAGTTGGAAATATTTATTTTAACTTTCAACAGTCAATGAATATTTGTAATTAACATAAATTGATTTTTTAAATAAAAAAGTGAGAGAAAAAAGTACATGGCCAAATTACACCAGGCTTATTAATTATTACATTCTACAGAGTGTATTTTAATTGGTGTCAAATATTCTAGGCGCGTATTTCCATCGACCAAACACTAAGAAAAGTCAATATAAACATGGGTCTAAAAAGGCTTAGCCAAAGAGTTATTAAAGGTTTCCCTCAACGTTGGATTTATTGTGAGTTATCCAATAAAGTATGCATAATCACCAGATTTGACCCAATGGATTTCTATCTCTGGGGACATTTAATTCCATTGTTTACTCACTTCCTGTCACCGATGTTGAAGGTTTAAGAGAGAGTATCGCGTATCATAAATGGATGTGGGTAAATAGGTAAAACCCCAGGGGCATTCAACAGCGTATGACAAAGTATAGAACGCAGCATAAGAGAATGCATCGGAACAGGACACCACTTTGAACAAATATTGTGACAAAATGTTCTGTCTTCTTGTGTTTTTGGTTCTTTCTGTCAAACATTGTTCTGTATAATTTAGTTACTTTTTAGGATTGAGCGTTTACTAATCGAACAGTAAAATTCCTCCAACCTCAGAAACTAAGAGTTTTTAGATGCATGTTTATGTGAACTTTTCTTAAGGTGCGGTAGAAAAAAAGACAAAATTCCCTTTGAGGTCTTTTCTTCTTTCTCGAACTGAGACCTGCTTGAGGAGAGGTAATATCCCCACAATTCTGTTACTTTCCCTACCCTGGAGTGTGTCACTATTTTGGTCGATTGGTTTTCTGTATTTTGAAATACAAACAAAGCAGAAACCTGTCGACCGCCTTTACCTGAAGTTTTAGGCTCACAAAGTGTTTGAATAAAGGCTACATTGAATAAGTTTTGTTCCTATATATAAAATAGTGAAAGCAAGTGTTTGCCTGTGTATGTGTGTTTGTTTGTTTGTTTGTGTGCGATGCCCAATCAAATCTACAGCACGCAGAGCTTTGAAATTTTTAACATGGGTGGACGGAAGGGGGTCCAAATGCATCCCGAAGCCGGATTTTTAAATTTTTAATAAGCTTCTTAGTTAGCTTATTTTTAACAAATTTTTGAAGAATCACGGGCAACGCCGTGTGGGATTGCTAGTTTCTAATATACTCTACTTATAGTCTTAGAAAACTGCTTTATTTTCCCAGTAAATTGAAACAGTTTTAAATCTGTGTTTAATGATAAGGTAATTATTTTATGCCTATTGCTTATTGCTATGTTGTTTTAAAAAAATGTGACAAATTATATAATATAACGATTTTCTAGATTTTTAAAATCGATTGGAAAGTTATTCATGCACGTTCTACCTCTACGCTGTAAATTCATCAAAATATGATAAATATTAGTCCCTCAACGGGAATTAAATGATTAGCTTAGTAAGAGGACGCGCTAAGTATCCGGTTCAATTATCTAGAGCAATGATTCCCAAACCATGGTAAGTACACTTATTCCAGCTAGTACGCTGTGAGAAGCCAAACAAAACAAGAAAATTCAACTTTTAAAAATATAATGTCTCATCAAATACCATAAATATATTAGGACAAAGTCAAACCAAAAGTAGATTTAAACAGTTGTTGGAAAGGTAAATATAAGTTGTTTTTTTAAATATTATTTGACACCTGTGCCCTATTATCCGTAATGATTGAGTAGAAATGTTAAATAATGATAAATAAGAACTGTTAATTTATAAATAGTGTTGTGTCATTATATTCCTGGGCGTCATTAAAATGCACCTACATATTAAATATTCAGCACGATCTTGGTGGCACTCCAAATACGTAAATTATTTGGGTGGTACGCCATTCAACAAGTTCTAGAACCAACGACTCTAGAGTTTAGATAAATGCGTAAAAATAAAGGTACAACCTCTAATAATATATTCATCATTTGATAAAAGTACATAGTATATTCAGGAGCTACTTTCAAAAAGGTGTGAGCCAAGCACGTAGGTATGGTTAAATTGTTTAATGTGGGAGGGTATTTGGTTGGAAAGAGATTTTTTTAGGGGGTGGCTGCCCTCCACCCCCTGAACTACCAATGGAAGAAGTGGTTGTTTTTTTACATTATACACTTCTAGGACTGATTTAAAAGTTTTTATTCTAGATTTGAACTTGGGTTATGTCTTCCTCCATTGTGTAAAAATACACATTTTATCATAGCTTTTATTAGAAAGCGTTACTGTTGAACACATTTTGGAGAGACATGCTCTAGTTGCAGTTGAATAACGCGTTTGTTTCTCATTGCACTAGATCACAGGAACATATCACAATTATATAGAGATATCTAGTAGCCACTACAGTAAAATAAATTTTTAATAGTTTTACCGTAGGAAAAGTGTAAAGCTGCAAAATTTTGGAAGTCATTACTAGAGCTGGGATTTCTATGTAAATACATATTCTATTCCTCACCATTTAGATGTTCAGAAAATAGAGATCCCAACGAATCACCATATCGTGGGCTTGCTAGAGAAACTCATTAAGTCAAAATTCTTGATTTGTAATAAATGCAGTTTGTAGTCTTTAACTTTTTTCGAAAATCATAAATCCAGCTTAAACATTTTTGATAACTACTGGTTAAACTATTTATTTTAATAATCATTCAAATGCATTTGTTTTTAAAGGTTTTGAATCATAACTCAAGATATATTACTGATTTTAAATAATTATATCCACTTTAAAATACATTTTAATGCTTACTTATTCAAATGTAAAATAGATGGCATTAAAATTGGAGTACAGTTATAAAACCAACAAAAGGAACAGAATTTTTCTCATGTTCATTACATAAAATCTTTTTGTTTAGTTTCAAAAATAAAAAGCCATTTTGACAGTCATTCAATAAGAAAATAAATAAAACTATATTAATTAATCACTTTAAAAACACTCTGTCATGGTATATGACATAATGTCTACTATTTTAAATGTCAAAATAGGAAAGAAAATTAATTTGACTTACAATTAAAAGGGAATGCCAGGCCTCCACCGTGGTTCGGATTCCACGTTAAACTGTAGGTCCTTCATTTCATCTCACAATCACCCTACCATTTCACATTAGCGTAAGTGCGTATAACCCGAACGGGTAGTAAGACGCGGTGTTAATAATAATAATAATAATAATAATAATAATTCAATTAAAACTTGAATATATTTAAAAAAAAAATTATATTGAAAATCCATAAACAATATAGTGAGGCTACAAAGTGCATGTTTAAAGGATAAACTTATCCATGGATCTTTTTCATTTTCAGAATCAAGAATTCCTGGTTCTGAGACCCTCTCATTCATTTTGCAATCTGAGATGGAACTATAGCAAGCATGGTATATTTATGGAATAACTTTCTTTCAGCAGAAAGAATAGGTCTTGTTTCTTTTCCTTGCTTATATGAAGTTGTTTTTTTATAAAGATTTTGCACAGTGCATTAATTATCTAGTTGATTTCTGCCACGTTTCCTTACATAAATTTCCTGATAATGTCCAAAGTAATCATACCTGCATTTTATTATATTTGGGCAGTTTTGTGAGAAACTAAAGCCTTTTAACTTTAACCAACAAACTATTATTAGCACTATCAAAAGTAGTATACCTAACATTCTTCGATGCCAGGTTCTTTAGATTAAAAAAATCAGTGAATTTCAATTATTTGACTTGATAAGGTCCACTCTTTTTGTTTCTGTCCCCCATCGATCTCGCTGTTCTAAAAACTGTCAGACAATCAAGGGGTGAATATACTAGAACATACTTTTTTGGCGTTTTCTATTGCACTGTGAACTGAGTCCATCTGACAACCTCCATGTGGGAGTGACCACGCTCCATAAATTTATGCTCAATTATGTATATTTGTGTGTTCTGTACAATATAAAGTATAAAGGGACACACACACATATTTATATATATATATGTTGCGATTTTGACCGCCACATGTATCAGAGAACAGTGATAATTCTTTCACATTAGAGTGAAGTGTATTCATGCACTGTAGCAAGCATGCACCTACTTCTGAGATTCCTCTTTTTCCGTCTAGTTCTGTCCATGCATAACAATATGCATTATTAGGAGAAGCCAACTCATAGATGGTTAAATTATACATGTGAAAAATAAAACAAATAAAATAGCCTAAGAAGTAAGAAAATATTATATCCTAACCATTGTTGTCATTGATAATGTCGAATGAGCAAGTGTTTACAGGATAGATTTAACTAGCCAACTGTGTAGTTAGTAAGATTTTTTTAATATTCATTTAAATTACTGACCAAAACAATGTAAGGAAAACTCACTAAGTCAGTTGACATGACTTAGAGGGATTTTCTTGATAATAAAATGTTTCTGTTGACTTGGTGATAATAACAAAATATTCCATTGTTAATTCAAATGACAACAAATGACTTAGTGAGTTGTTCCAAAAAGAAGATCAATTATTTACCTTTATAATGGTACCAAAATCTAAAAACTTGAAAAAAAGACTTAGTGGGTTTTTTCAGCAGGTCCCATATATTAGGGTTAATATAATATTTAAAAATAAAATAAAATATTATTTGATATTCATTTTATATATTTTGACATGTTTATATATTTCAAGTGTTTTTACATAAATTATTATTAAATATATGTTTTAGTAATAAATATTACTAATATGTTGAGTTTTTAAACATTGTTTGATTTGGTTTGGCTTGAATAAATCAGCTTAAAGGAATTTTTCAATTAACTATTGAAAAGCGTAAAATCCAACTCGGGTAGTTAAGTGTTTTTCCACTAAGTACAGGCCTTTTCTCCTCACAATTAACCTTTTGATGGCTTTTTTAAAGAATCTAACAAACACATAAGTAATTTTGGTCTGGAACCGGCCTCCCTCCAACACACTTGTCCAACGACTTACATTCTTATCTTGTAATATCTCCAAGTAATTGTAGTTCCACATGAGCGGTTGAAAGTAAAAGACTAACAATAAGCTAACATAAGATATTTTATTTTGTCCGCCAAGACACCAGGTGAGTCTTGCTGAATACAAAATTAAAATAATGGGCTGGGATTAACGACTCCTTCACAACCGACAGTAAAGTTATAATGTGTCAAGCTAGCAACAAAACTATGGGACGTTCCATTAAAATCACTATTGTAGCAAAATGTGTGGCGCACACTTCGTACGTAAAAAAAATCGGAGTTATTCGAAGAATCCTTAAAAAAAAACCAGGTGCCTTCCTTCCAGTTAAAGAATCTAATTCTTTAAGGACTTGTGCAGTGCAATGATCATTGCGAACATCCAATGTTTTATATTCCAAGGGCTTGAATTTGCATCCTTCTTGTGACACTAATGAAGGCGACAAACTCCTGATCAATCAATACCCAGAAAGCATTATCTGCATATATATTATGAAGAAGCAATGGAAAGGACAATAAAGTATATGGGAGATGCCTTCATATGGGTCGCTGTAGATGAAATCACGGCTGCTTAGGGTAATTTTGTTGTGAACCTTGTGGTAGGTAATATAGATCCTAAGGATATTTCCAAACCATATTTGATTGACTGAGAAGTGATGGAAAATACGTATCATGTTGTAAGATTCATGGATGATGAATTGAAAGTGTGTGACCTAGGGGAGCTAACGTAGAGAAGGCCCTGGTGCTATATTTGGATGACATAGCGTATATAATGAAAATCGCTAAGTGCCTTGAAGTTGTCTTATACTGATATCCATCTTACAAGTTTGGCTCATGGACTATATCGTGTTGTGGAATACATTAGAGTCCAGTTCTTCAAAATGAATAGCTTAATTTCTGTGACAAAAAAATATAACTATTTGTGAAAGTCTCATTTCGAGTCAGAACTCACTCACTCTTGTTGATGTGCCGTTGCCTCTTTAATTAGTTTTAACAAGCAGAGCAACATGGATAAAACAGCCAACATCTACTATGAACTATTTGGATTTGTGACTTTTACTGCACGAACATAGTATTATAAATATCTAGTAGCCATTACAATAAAACGCATTTTTTCAATAGATTACAATATAATACATTTTTAATAAATAATGGTATTTTAGCGACAGTCTCTAAAATAAAGAATAAAAATCTATATAATTACTTTGATTGCAAAATCTTTGGCTACTTTGTTTAAGTCTTTTGTGCAATCAAGATGTATTCTGGATTTCTTATTTTCATTGCTCTAGTGTGCTTAGGATCTATTGGCTCTGTAAATATGCAATTTTAATAAAAATATAGTTAATTTTTATTCCATATCATTTTTCGAAAAATCATCATCTTTTCCTAAACTTTCGACTACCATACATTCTTTCTATCCATACGACTAGTAAACTGTATTTTTGTTGGGTAATGTGAAGATAATAATAATTATATTAATGCAAGGAGGCTAAATATATCCTATTCATAAAATAATAATACGTGTATTGTCCATTTAATATTATTTCTAGTTACATTATATTAATTAGAGAAATTAGAACTCTAAAAGGGTGAGAGAAAGAACATTGTGATCAAAACTTATTCCAAGGAGAGGGAGGGAGTTGTGTTGCAATCTCAGTATGTGAATATGTAAAGTTGAATTCATTTGAGAATTTTAAAATTTTAAATGTTTAAAACATTGGCCTTGTCGTGAAAATGAAAACTTATTTTGTAATGTTTTGCTTTGAAGGTACTTGTATTCAGCACTCATTCAAGTCAGGTTTAGTTGAGGTAATTGGGGGTGTGATGTCTACGCTTCCTTTTTCCCGAAACTAGCCCAGTTTGTTAGACGGATGTTGCTGAGACAGGCTGTATCCAAATAGTCCGAGGATCATTAACAACGATATAGCATCATTTATTGTACAATTTGTTCCTTAAATGCTTGATGTTTTTTTAATTTTTGTGAAATAAATTTCACCTAGTCCATTAATTTATACTATATTTATTGAACATAACATATGCAATTTACAATATTAAAAAATATTTGAGACACACAAGGAGAACAAAAAAATACTGTTTTGAAAGTCCTTGCTGGATCTACCAATATTTTTATTATCAATGAATATTATTGAATTCTACCAGCACTCGTATAGTTATTTTACAGTAAATAGGTAAAAAAAAATTGGCTCTTCAAAATATTTTACTTCCTCTAAAAATACAAGTTTCACTCCCTTTTGGAGGCCCAGTCCAACCCTGGTTTACTTGATGAATAGCATATAGTTTCCGAACAATTCTAAAGGCTACACTGACCCCAAAAAGTGAATTAGTATAAAAGCATAGAATTGATTGTGTTTTTTAGAAAAATATTTAATCTTCAATACAAAATAAATGTAAATAATTTAATAATTGTGTGTCGAGAGTCATCATAAGGTGCGTCAACTTGCGATACATTCCAATTTAATCCAATTTTGGTATCGAATATTATTTTACCACAGCTATGCTTTTATCGATATATTATTTTTTAACATTTATTTAAAGTGGTTTATCATATTTAACGTAATAAATTTCTCTTTATATTTTAACAGACACGTGAGCTATGTCCAGGTTTCCATACCAGGTAGAGTCGTTAATTTAACTTTAGTAAACTGTTATGTATGTCATAGTTAAAAGCTAGTTTGTAAGTCATGTGTGGATATAATACTTGTTTTCATAAATTGTAAGTTAAGAATCCCCATTGAAAATTAAAAAATTAAATGATATATTTGATGAAATAATATTGATGTAGGTTCACTTCATAGCTCGCAAAGATTTTTTTAAGACTCATAAAAAATACTACAACAGACATATTTTAACTGGTCCTCTGGACAAGTTTAAGGCCATTAGTGTTGTCCTGTCAAGCGAACAACGGGATTACTGCAAACTGAGTCTAGGGTTCTACCGAGAAACTTAACCTCTCTCTTGGCTCGAGTAGGTATGGTGGGGGTTTCCACCCCTATCTGGTAATAAACTTACATTTATGTAACTAATGACATATTTCTAGCCGAGGGAATAGCCTTACGTGATTAAAAATATTATATTTGTAAATTACACACAAAACTTAAGATGGTATTTTTTTAAATCCAACCATTTTCAAAAATGCAATTTTTGAGTAAATTTTAAAAATATGTGCATAAAAAATTAATTATATAATTCAATATCAATTTATAAAAGTGTCCATACAGTCATAATAAATATATATATATATATATATATAATCATTGATAAAACAAGAATTTCGGTCGCAAATCAGTCGTTTTTACTGTATATTAGTAGCTATGCAAACGCACCTTGATGTTTTGTCGATGGGAATACGCCCCTAAAATATTTGACACCAATTAAAATACACCCTGTTAATTAAATAATTTTGGAAATTACTGTATTTAGAAATCTAATCTAAATGCATCCACTGAAGCAATATTTTATTTATTCCGGCCAAAAAAATGTTTTTGCAGTAAAAACTGAAAAAACACTGCCCTTTCCTCGCGTTATTTACATCCTCACTGTAAACAAGATGAATAGGTTATGTTAGTAATGTGATTTGAAGGTCTTATACCTTCAACAGCTGAATGAATATCTTTAACAATTGGGTTTGCATAAGGACGATGCAATTTTCTAATCTACACTAAAATTTGATAAATAAACGTTAAAAATATTAGTACCAAACTACAATTGACACAAACAGTGATACATAAATTAATCCACTAAGTATCTAAAAAATTGAATAAAAATTTACATTTTATAAGTTAAGGACTTAGCAATTTTAATCATATCTAAAATCACAAGTGAAATACGTTATAAAGACGTAATATTTGAATAAAAAATACATTTTAATTATAAATCTTTAAAGTTTCTCAATTATTATTTTAGTTTATAATTATGTAAAATCTAAAGATTATAGTATTTTACTGATTTTAATATACGTCTATCTATTAATTCTAAATGATTTAAAGTTTTCCAATCATTAACTGACCAGCGATGACAAACCTGGGTCACGCCAGTCTATATTGGCGTGCGAAAAGATAGAGAATGTCACTAGCACGCGGTATTCATTGCTATTCAAAGTGCAAGTAAAAATATATATACTTTTATATATATAGATAAAGACACAAAGACATGCGCAGATACAGCATATGATTATAATAAAATAAAATTATTCTACGAATGAATATTTTTAGAAAAGCGGGAGAGGTACGAAGTGTTCATAGCAGGTTTCTCAGCCGGGCAGCCGCTGAATGAATGCGCAACTTTGAACAAAAATGTTAAAATATCTTAAATAAAACACCAACCCGGGTGTCCAGAAGATGATCAGTTGAGTAGAATTAAATGTGGTCAACCTCCCTTCTTACTTTAACTCAAATAGTGAAAATAAATATTAAGGTTCCGTTTACAAGTAATGATATAACTGGAAGGTGAGCTTTTGATCGTCCTGTTAATACTTTAATTTTAGTTGTTTGCGAGTAAGTCAATATTTTATTTACATTAATAAGGAAAATAGCACCTACTGATATACATATGGGAATAGTTTGAGTCACGTAGCAAATACTTACACCATCATTAATTGGATGAATTAATCTATTATATATAAAACTAACAGATCGTTGCAGTGATAGCTGCAGGTTATTGCACTAAAATATATTGTGTATATATTTTTTTTAAGAATATATAATAAGCCTTTACTCGACATTCTAATTAAACCTTACTCCTCAAAGGCTATTAACTCTACATATATATTTATATTTTGTTGTCTAATTGGAATAAAAACTTATATTTTCCCCCTTCACGCCCGATGAGTACTTTAAAACTACTACTCCATCAGCTCTTTATTTGTTGCACCAAAATACTCACGTGAGAATTGAGCTGTTATTATTATTTTTAACCAAAGAGAAGTATTGTATTTACTGATATTCAATCAAACACAAATCGGTTTTTTTTATGGAGATGTAAACCAAGCATGACCAGTTTAAAATTAGTTTAGAAAATAATGTTTACATTGGAAACTTATTTTTGGCGACATCCTAAACACCTAACCTTAAAAATGAGTGGTCGTTTGTAAAAATATGTTGTAATTTTATAGAAATTTCAACTATTGCAAAGGGTCTTGTCGATTTATACATAAGAGCAGAGTCAAATATTTGAACAAAAAATAAGAGGAAGAATAAAAATAAACAATACAACAAAAAGTAAACTAATATCCTCGGTTTGTTTGATAAATATACAAACAATTACCGTAATCTTTCCATTTGTTCCACCATAATTCTAAGGGAAGAGTTGAGTTGGTATTATTTATAACCCGAGAAAAATATTTTATTTTTAAATATATAAACATGCGCAAAATTAATCAGACTTTTCATGGTGATGTCAACAATAAATGAAAAGCAGAAAATTATCTGTGAAAATCACACTTTCGTCAAAATACTACTAATTTTCCAGACATCCTGGATCACTAACAGTTAAAATGAGACGTCGATTGTCAAACTCTTTTCAGCCATTTCCTAATAGTTTATATTAATGGAAATGGCATTATCAAATTATATAAATGTATAATAAAGAGAGGGATAAAATGTGAATGTGACAATGAGAGTTCAAGGGTTTGAGTGTGTGTTTGTGTAAGTGTGTGGGTGTAAGTGTGGGTGATAAAGTGAGTGTGAGAGACTGAGAATGAGCAATTGAAAGATATCGAGTGAGTGTGAGCGAATGATAGTGAAAGTATGTGTATGTGTTGGAGAGAGAATAATACTGGGAGAAGAAGGAAAGAGAGAGTATGTGAGAGAAATAAAGAATGTGCGTGAAAGAAAGTGGGAGAGAAAGAGTGTGTGAGAGACAAAAAGAGATTGTGTGTGAGAGATAAACAGAATATGTGAGATAGAATACGTGATAAATTGTGTGAGAGACTGTGTGTGTGTGGGTGTGAGTGAGTGTTTATTGGTTTGTGTGTTTCAAGTAGTGAATATTGACCGATGATTAATAATATCTAGTTTATTAATAGGTTGGAATTTTAGTATATCAAAGTAAATGTTATTACTTGTTTAAACACAGACATTCCTGAGGTATTTAAATTATATTTAATAATTAGATAAGTATTTTCTTTAACCACATCTTTCTAGATATAAACAACTTTGCCTACTTTGACAGATATAAAATGTACTAGATTAACTAACAACTATGATACTTAGGAGTAATTCTCGATAGTGATAAACTACATGTTACAATTATTAGGAATTGTAAACTAACAGTGTGTCAAAAAATGATTTTTATATTGGTAGAATGAACGGGCCATGAGATCAATAAAAAAATATTTTCAATCAAGCAGTTTAGTTGGTTTAATGTGTTTTATTTTAAAATTCCTTAAAATAAAGTTCATCTTGCTCAAATTTTTATTTTTTCATAACCATATAATATTTCTAATTAAACTATTTTTATCTTGTGTATTTTAAAAATTTAGATCTATTCGAAATACTTTCAATGACCAATTCAAATTTTAATTTATATAATTATAAAACAGTAAATAAAATAAATTTAATTATAAATATATTATAAGATGGTATAGTAAATGCATATTTTAATAGAGTTTGATATAATTTAATCGACTATACTTCTTCATATCAAATTGAGCCAATATTAAGTAAAACATTGAGTAATAATGTATGTTTAAGTCACATTAATTGGTAATGGATGCTAATAGTATATGATCTACTACGCTATAAACTAGTGGCCGATTTCGTAGAGGTACTTAAAAAGGCATCGAGCTATGTAAAATTTACAAAATTCCAGCCGCTAGGCGTGCGCTAGGCTCAAATACAAAGACTATGATTAATTGAATAACCAAGAAAGTTGACTTGCCCGATTTTTGGTCAGGGCACGATGACTAGTCCATTTTAAATTTACGACAATCATCGAATATATGGATGCTATTATAACCGGTTTTACATTATCATAAAATGTGGTCAAGGCCTATGAAAAAAAATCTCAATATAAAGATTTGTACAAAGTGCACAAAAAGTCGTATTTAGTCCTCTTTGCTACACGTCTTGTGATGTGTACAAGCAGTAAAGTTGATTTGGGCGGTTTTTTGCCTGAGGGCGATGACAAGTAGTACTTAATATGTTTTTTCCTCTTCTATCTAAATACGGTCCTGATTTATCATAATACAGTAGTGCCTTGTTTCGTCGTATATATTATTAATATTATTTCCTAATGTTGCAAGACGAGGGAGCTTTGGTTGGAAAAATATTTATCCTACGAGAGGATGTTCCCAAGGCAAGTAGGAACTACCAAGTCAACACAGTTTTCATTTCAGAAACTTCTCATATTGCTCATCTTCTCCTACAAACGTTGCGGGCACTTCTGTTTTTCTCAGTGGCTCTCTGGCTAATACCACTTAAGCCAATAAAACTTGGAAACAAACAAACCGCCTTCATTTTCTCGATTCAAGTTTTAATTAAACTATATAAAACATTTGAATAATACTTATTGGATGAATATTTCTTCTATGGTTACTAAACTAGACCTAGAATATGTATAACTTGCATCATGCACCAACAACTTTGGGAGTACCAGCTTCGGTGGCCGCGTGGTCTAACGCGCTACTCTCATGTTGGACTAGACTGCTGAAGATGGGGAGATCGGGGTTCGATCTTGGTCGTGAAAACTGAGGGGTTTTCCCCCTAAATGGTTTACCACTCTCCTTCCACGCAAATGTGGCTTCACTTCCTCTCAATTCAGATAGTAGCACGCGGTGCTAAATAGAAAAAACTTTGGGGTGTAACATTGAAGATAAATTATATCTTGGTGTACAGGTACAAAAAGGGTTGAATACCACTCAACTAAACAATGCTTAGTTGTATTTTAGCTAGCCATTTTTAAATTAAAATAGCATCAATTGAGTGATTTTAAAAAATAAAATATTTTATTGTTTATATTGTAGTCCCTGTTCTTACTTGAAAATGTCTATCAAACAAAAGGCATTTGTACCATAATATATTACAAACAATTATTAATTATATATTACTGCCCGTTGAGGATATCCACTTATATTCCCGCCGATGGGATAGGGTTAAGTAAAGTAATAAGATTTAGAGAAAATTTACCCCCAGTTCTATTTTAAAAGGTGTAAAACTAATATAAAAATAACGCCCTCTAAATATCTTACAAGAATTATAGCCTTGACTTCCCGTCACCAACCACTGAGCCTATTGCGATAGGGATGCCTAGATTATGAGACCATTAAGCAGAGTTTGATGAAAATCAATCCAATAAATAACATTCTGATGAGCTATCAAAAAAAATGTTTATATCGTATATTATGGTAGTTAAACTTTGTTTTACTACAGTAAACATTAATAGGAGTATAGATAGTATTTTGTATCCTACATTATAAATTTGAAACGGTTTAACAAGTAAATATTATAATACATCCTAATTTATTCTCAAATTTTCAAAGTGGGGATATAGGGGACGTGAGGAATTTTTGTATCAAAACTTTATTTTGATAAAATTGACTCAACAGTATAAATATAGAGCTTAGTTTTCTTCCCATGGTGACCTTAACATTTATTGGATATCTTTAAAGGTTGTTCTGGAATGTAATAATAACTTTTTCTCTTCTTTTAAAAAGTGTATCACCTAATGCCGCTGTTTTCTTTATAGATATTCAACAACTGTTGATATCACATTGTGAAGAAAATTAAACTGTGTACTTGTAATGAAACAATATTTGATTTGTTTGGCCAAAAAAAAGTTTTTCTTGTAATTATCAACAACACTAGCCCTTTATCTCGTGTCCTATATCCCAACCTTAAGGGGAGAGTTTAAAAAAATGTATAGAGTTCTTAATTAAGTATGATAAACGAATACACATAAACTGGTCCCAAGCTCAAAGTATGCACTGTGAAGAGAGTACTAGCGTTTGGTAAAAGAAAATATAAGGTAAAAGTTATAATCTACTTTTGTAACAAAATATTTTTTTTAAAAGAAGAGGGAATCATTATATATTTAAATTTATACTCAAAGAAACAAAAACTTCCTCGTCTAACAAGCTTCGAGAACTTTCCACTAAATACCAGTAATGACTATTATGTCTACAAAGAAAAACTACATATAAATTTAATATTTCAACAAAAAAAAATTCTGGTTTTGATTTGTAATAATTTAAGTATAACATTTTATTTAAATGTTTGAAAACTAAGTTAAATTTAATATTAATATTCCAGATAACCGATTTTATTTATGTGTGTGTGCGCGCTTCCTAAATGCCAATATCGTTCAGAATATAGATGTACCATGGTGTGAAAAGGAATAAAACCCATTTAAAATAGATGATAATGAAGGTATCAGTGAGTAAATAATTAGTTGTTTACAGGTTCTAACTATGGAGGTTACTAAAATATGTGTTCTGTTTTAACTCTCTTTGTCACGATATTTGATTACAGTTTAGGTGTAGTTTACGTTAGTGTTAATATTTATCGATGATTAAAATGACAAAACGCTATATTGTGCTTATATTTTACCCGGATTTCCTAATATCTCCAAAGAATATGTATGTATTATATGTTTATTTTCTCCGCAACAAAAAATATTTTTGCAACAATAATTAACTAAATTCTGAAGAAAGTGCGTACATTTTTGTGAAATACAGGCATGTGTAATCTAATTTCCCATTACTGTGAATATCATTGTACATTAAAGAAGTATCCAAACAGTTTAAGAAGGGGAATGTATTTTATGGATGAAATGTTAAGTAGACCCACAAAAAATAAAATTTAAAAAATCAATATTAAATATTGATTTTATCATTTCATAAAATTTTATAAAAAATTATTAGATTAAGATTGTATAAGCGAATATTCATTTATAAAGTCAACAAGCCAGAATGATGAAGCTCTTTAGATAAAAACACACATTAGAAATTGAGAACTATGGAAGACTGTTGCAGTAAAATAAGTTCTAGTATAAAATTTGTGTCTGTATTTTGTTTGGTTGATACCACATTTATACCATTCTAGCTTACACAGATAAGTAGCTACACGTAGAAATAAAACTAATTGCTTGGCTTGAAATCTCAGGATACTCTTAACTATTAAATATTATTCCAAAGCCTAAAAGAGGTGGAGAATGAAATTGATTTTCAGAGTTGAATCGCTTAGTATTATATTTCATCGGCTCGCATCCCTTAAATAGTTAATGCTCAATTACACCACATATCTCTACCTGGATCTAGTAATATCCAGTCTAACTCACTACATCCTCTCCCAGGTCCATTCTAACATTATATTCCTTTATGTGTCTAGGTCTTCCCAATGGTCTCTTCCCATTGGTTTGCCAGTTAACACCCTCAACACGGTTCTGGATTTTCCTATTAGCACTGCATGTCCTTCCTACTCTAACATGCGAGCTTTGCTTATTATAACACCGTCTTGTGATGAGTACAGGGTATGTTCAATTTGTAAAAATTAATTTTAAGATTTCTTCGGTGAGATTAAATCCCCATTGGTGAGAAGAAAATAATTTTCAAATTAAACTTGTAGAGATAAGACCTTATATGATTACGTCTTATGTAATTTATAAAAAATATTATAATACCTCAGTGCTCACCCCTAAAAGACATTTCCTTAAAATTAGAGTTTGTCTGGATTTTAGTTACAGTTTTAAATTATTTTTTTTATTAATAATGACATTTGACTAAAACGTTTTCTGAACCTCTAAAGCCCACTAAAGCAACTTTCTTTATCCTTATAAATCCAGAAAATATTTTAAAAACACTGTAATGTCACTTTAAAAGCTAGATGCATCTGACCATGATAAACCAAAGGCGTAAATATTATGAACATTTATCTTTAAAATGCAATATCCTAAAAATCCTACCAAATCCACAATATTAATAAAAGACTAATGGTGTGTGTATATATATATACACACACATATGTCCACAGAATTTTCAGTACTTCTCACAGTGATAGAAATCTTAAATTTGGTGAAATTATAGAAGAACCACTCAAGGGGAGCGTAGATTTTTCCAAATTGAAAACTCATAAAACATAAGAGCTATAAAAATAAAAACGTGATTTATTGAATCACTCTCATTTTTTGACGTATTAATTGCATTTAAAAAGCAAGGAGAGCTTAGAATATAAATTCCAATCTCAAATCCAAATGTTTTATTTGATTTGTAATCATACTAGCAAAAAGTATTTCTTTGGTCAGTAAAAATTGTACAGGTAGTGTTAAAGCTTACAATTAACTGCGATATGTATTCATACAAACCAAAAACTACTCTAATTAAAATACAGCTAACGCTGGAGAGTTGCGTATTACATGTTCTTATAAATAAAACTAGTATTTGATTGTTAATTTTCTTGTGTCTGATAATAAAAAGGGCCTACGCAATAAAACTTGCCTAGCAGTGACAAAATTGGATGCAAATCTAATTTATGTAATAATTTTAACGGGTTCGTCCGAAGGGAATATGATGTGAATTTCATACAAAAAAAAAATATTCCCGCTAGACCCTGACATCCCTTTTAATTTGAGACGGAGGCAGTTCCAAGTTAAACTAGCGTTCTCAATGACTATTAATAAGTCACAAAGTCAAACCTTGGATAGGGTTTGTATTTATCTACTCAAGTCTAATTTCAGTCATGGCCAACTATACGTGGCTTTTTTCAGGGTACAAAGCTGAACAGACGTAAAGTTTAAGTCAAATCAAAGGACACTAATACAAAAAAAACCTATGGTATTCATACAAAAACATACATGTAAAGACATTTGGTGATTTATTCACTAAAAATTAAATTAATTTAGTTAGTTCGCATTTGATACACTCTTACTTATTATTATTATTATTATTATTATTATTATTATTATTATTATTAAGTTATAGAAATATATTTCATAACAAGCTACCTCAACCTAACGAAGCATAAGCAACCAAGCATCTATGAATTGAATTTCGGATTTGTTAGGTTGGGTAATATTGACATCAGCCGTAGATATGCTTAACAACTAGTAAGAGATAAAAGTATATAAACATTTGTAATTAAATTGTTTGTATATTTTGTAAAAAAGAATATTTGAAAGACAATTTTAAGATATAATATACACTTTGTTCCCCCTGAAAGCTATCAGTCTTACCTCGACGGATTACACTATGATCCTCTCTTATAAGCCATACCACAGTGGAACAATGCAAAGTAATCTTGCTACCTTACAAGATAAACGGAGGCTACATGTATGTGCTAAATGTTCAATGGGTTCAATTACAACCTTGAAAGGAAATTAAAAAAATTGTAAGAGCACCTAAATACACATTTACAATAACGGAAAACCATGAATTTTTTTAGTTGTATTTTGTATGAAAAAAATTGACCTCAAAAATATTTTTGACCTTACGGGGAGTTTTCAGGAGTGATGTATATCAATATAAGATATATATTTGCGTGATACCAGTTGTCAGACAGCATTAAAAAGGTTTAGCATTTTGGTTTGAGCTGCTCTCTACGGTTGTACGTTTTAGTAATTAGTTAAAAATAAATGAATAATATGTTTGAAATACATTTATTCTTTTGTGAAATAGTTATGTGAAGTCTGAAACTTATTGTTTTTAAGAACAAAATAAACTTATTTAATAATTTTTTTACTTCTAATTTTGAAGAAAAACCTTTTATAAGTCTAAAACACTACGATTTATATTCAAGCTAATTATAATAAATAAAAAGTTGTTTTTTAAAGTAAAGTGTTTGTTCTCAATTTTTAGTAGACATCAAACGTTTCCGCCTTATTATTTGTAGAAACCAGTTAAAGTTACAATTAAAAAACTTGGCTTTGTATCTTTATTTATTTTTTACCAGGAGAAAATATTTTTAAAAGTCTTCATTCATCAACTTCATTTTTAGAACAAGCCACGTGAACAAATTAAACAAGTTAAAATTTTACATTCAACAATAGGATGGTTAGAAAATTAGTCGCTAGATGGTAGCAAACAAATTAAATATCAAGTCGCAACAAAAAATTTAAATAAAGGAAATACACATTTTTTTCCAGAGTCGGAAAGAGAAAATCTGAATTAGTAAGAATGTTTTATTTTTAAAAATAATAGAAAACTCTGAAAGTGAGTGATAGTATACCCAATGCAATCCGTATTTACACGTCTTAGATACGATATTAAGTTATAAAAAAAAGAGTTCCATATCGTTCGATTCTATTTATTTGCGAAGATTTGTCAAGGGCTTCATCGGAACATTGCTATTTTGTAAACATACCAAATAAATGTATGTTATATGAAGCATATGATTAGGTCAATCATTTTGTATTAGGATTTGAATATGTTATTAGTTTACAATAGGGCTGTCTATATATATATATATATGTCTATATATATATATATATATATATATAAAATCTTACGATACTTGTATGTGTCTGAGGGTCACATTAAAAAATAAAGATCAATACGAGGGTCGCATCAGAACTATAAATATAGTTCAGATATAAAAATATATGGAGAATCCAACCATTAAATATATTACAAACTTTCGTAATAAAGATAAGTCATAGAGCTTATAAAAGTTTTTATTGTAACATTTGACAAAATAAAATAGTTTATAAATGTATAATTATTATTTATTTTTAGTGTGAGTACTGCAGTTTTGTAGTGAGAGTTTTATTTTTTCACGGGTGAAAATTATTATTATTATTATTATTATTATTATTATTATTAGCACCGCGTCTTACTACCCATTCGGGTTATACGCACTTACGCTAATGTGTAATGGTAGGGTGATTGTGAGATGAAATGGAGGACCTACAGTTTAACGTGGAATCCGAACCACGGTGGAGGCCTGGCATTCCTCAGATTCACAAGATGTCTTGTCAGAGGTGAAGGAAGGGTTTGGTAATCAGCTAAATCTTTGCCGGGACCGAGGATTGAACCCCGGCCACCAGCATAGAAGTCTGACACCTTACCCCTGGACCGCCAGATCACCCGGGTGACAATCATAATTCTCAATACACAAGAGAGCCACACCAAATAATTTCGTGGGCCACATCTTGGACGGCTCTGCTCTACAAAATAACACAGCCCCTGCCAAAAATTAGATGTGATACATATTATTGTCTATAATATACAGAATGTTTCTAAACTCTCTGCCCAAACATAAGCCACGGCATCTCTGGACAGAAATAAATAGAAAATTTTAGTTAATAAATGTCCTGAATGAAAGTTACTAAATTAAAGTTGAAATTAAGTTCAACAACGCCGGGAGTACACAGCTTCAAGTACGTACGTGTACAGCAAGTTGTATATAATTAGGCGGGAATTAGTTTAGTGTCCGAGCCACGCTCTGATCTCTTGATGTATCACCCATTTAAATTCGGACTACAACATTTCATTTTAAAGCATTTATCCTATCATCTTTTGTCCCACTTTAATTTTTTTCCTTCCTTAACTCTTCTTGTTTCTAGGCAATGTTTTCTCGTTTTCTCTCTTAGTATGTTTACTTTGCGAACATGTTCTCTGCCACATTCCCAAACAAATAATACCATAAATGAATTTGTTTTTCTAAACGGCAATACATCTAGAAAGTGTGCTCGATCAAGTGGGGGGATGTGATAAAACCTTATTATAAAACGGCGAATTACTATCAGCCTTTTATATTAAATAAACTATACGCTCAGTTTTCTAACTTCATTTATCCTTATCTACATACCTCTATCCTCTTTTATAGTGATTATGCGTATAAACCGAACGGGTAATAAGACGCGGTGCTAATAATAATAATAATAATAATAATAATAATAATAATAAATTGAATACTTTTTAAATAAGACCTTTTGTAACGATTGTATCTAACTGACTATATATTAATACGTCCTTAAGTAGCAAGTCCCGACACACCAGTGGTAGATAATGGCAGTGACTTGTTACCAGGGAGTAAGGATGGAGAGGTCATAAAGAAGAGAATTAAGAGAGGTTGTAATGGATGGAAAATGAGGCGTGATAAAGAGGAGAAACTAATACTACAGATATTTACTACTTTATTTACACCGGTACAAGGGAGTGTGTACAAAACATTAATAGCGTCTTCTAGTAATGGTCGGCAGGTAGTTAAATAAATACATAGGCCTACTCATTTTAGTGAATAAAGTACAGAAAAACCCATGAATAATTTCGATAATACTATAGTAACTCATTGATTGCAGCTACCACTAGTAATTCTGTGAACAGCAGTCCATTCAAAACATGCTAAGCATATAACGTTAAGGGTGCTACGTGGAAGAACACTGAAAGTTGCAAACGTTTATAAACTCCGGTTGATTTATGAGGTTGTTTGATATCTTTAATATTATTTTCACCAAAATATAAGCGAAGGTTTTGGCTAGTAAAAAAGTTTAAAATTCAATTTCAAAGTGTTTTAAAAAAAAGTGTGTTAGCTTACATGAAGCCATATAAAACAATTCCACATTATCTTAAAATGATCTGTTGGGACCCTACCAAAACATAACTATATTTGATAATTATCTATAGTGGGAATTTGGTAGAAAGAACAGTTTAGAAATTACATACTTTTTTGTTGTCAACATTGATAATATTAAGTTTTTATTTAGCATAGCGTCATAATACCCGTTTGGGCATACGCTTAAGTATTAATTACGCTAATGAGTAGTAATTGGTAAGATTGAATTTAGAGGCTGTGAACCCGCATTTTCATGGAGGGAGAGTAGGAAATCAATTAGGAAGGGAAAACCACCCTCAGTTCACCCGACTGATATTAGAACCTCGATCTTCCCATCCTCGTCAGTCTAGCTCAACATGAAACTAGCACGTCAGCTAACTACGCTAACTACTACTATATTATTAATACCATTTTATATGCATAGATAGTATTTATCAAACATGATAGTTGTAGTTAATATGACATGACGTCTGAACAAATTCAAACTGTTTTAGAAAGTTTTGTATCTGACAGATTGCGTTCTTCCTACCAGAATCCTACTATAGGATTTAAAACTTTTCTTTGATCTCAGAGGTACGTATTTTTTTGCATTAATAGTCGTTGATGGGTTTCTTTTTACTTTTAAGTTCAGAGTTTAAACTTTTAAACTGGTCAGTAGCCGGCTGATAATTTTCACCTAAATTTCTTTGTAAACAATATTAAAACTTATCAAACCACTCCTTAAGCGTCCGCAAAGGGTCTCAGAGCTCCACCATGTAGCGCCCTTAAGAATAATTTAATATTCTTATAGTTACTACAATATTAAGGTTTTACCTTAGATTTAAAGTTAAAATATCTCTTATGATTAATTTCTACATGGTTTTGAATGTGGTATTTTTCCTTGGTAATCAAGATAGACAAATAATAAATAAATACTATTTTTAATATGATGTTGTATACATGGATATTACTCGTGTTCCTGTGGCTTAAGGTGTCATTCTCGCAGTATAAGTTTAAAAGAATAGATATGTTATTTGACCTATGCTCAACCAATGTGTCGAATTTCGTTTAAATTGGTCCACACACTCGGCAGAAATCGTGAAACAAACTTAAAGATGAGCGTAGGTACAAACAGACAAGATTGAATGCCAAAAGGTCGGTCGAGTTAAAACATGACCTACGCTCCTCTTGATTAACTGTCACATTATTTACTAAAGAGTTACATCTCATGAACTGTGCTTTTAATTTAAATAATTAGGGAAAAGATGGAACATTAATTGTTTTTATAGTGTTATTAAGATTGTGTGAATAACGTGGTATCTACTTAATATACCATCAGCAGACTTTATAAATCACATCACAAAATCAATCCTTCGATTATAAAATTGTGTTATTTTTTTCTTAAAATAGCTCTACCTATGAGGGTTGCAGTTTTATGTTCAAATCTCACACATGTCCGTAGTATAAATGCGTTCCGTTGTCCACAAAATCGTATTCTACCATGGTCCTATCTTATAAACTACTTCATAGTGGAACCAAAGAAGGTATGCTTTTACCTTTAATGGTAGAGAGAATGTACACTCCGTTCACTCTGAAAGGTAGCAATCTACCTTGAACTATAATATTATGACCCTTCAATATAAGCTTCACCATGGTGTAACTAAGCTAAGCTTGCTACCATTCAGAGTAAATGGATTGTACAGTACATCATACATGGTGTGTAAAGTTTCTTCTAAATAGCATATAAGCTGTCTCAACAGATTCCAGTTTTACAATCATGTTTGTCACGTGTTTGTGTTCTATCAAAGAGATGAAAATAAGGAAGACTTGAGGTTAAACAAACACTTAACATGAGGAAGGCGAGGACTATTCTAATGGTCCAACCTTCGTGAACCTCTTCATTTCCCCTACGGGAAGCTTCTTATGTACCGGGCTAAATGGAGTTTTCACCAAGCGTTGGTAATTTAAGGTGACCTATTGACCCTCCCTTGGGCCATAGAACATTTCACCAGACCCCTTCAGAGAGAGAGGGAAATACACTCTTTTATAAGTCGGGTTAGCTTTGGTTGAATTTGGTAACATTACATCTTGAAGCTATGATCATTAAATAAATATACTTTATAAAATATACCAAAACACAATAATCCATTATTATAGATACATTAGCTAGCGTCCATCTACCCCTTAAGGTAACAAACTTACTTTTATCGGTGCAACAATGGTAAAGCACATAGGAATAGGGCTACCTTTCGGGGTAAGTGGTGTTTACATTGGAATAACTTATACACGGACTTATTGGCTACATTGAGCATTGAATTGTGTTATTAAGCAAAATAATAAGTCGTGAATAACCATATTTTAAATTACACCTATGTATACAAACAATTAAAATCAAAGCAGTATATGCACATTTTACCTCCTTATAATTATATTATAGATATTATACCAATTTAATATTTACTTTCGTAAAATTTAAGTTGTTCAGACTCGATTATTTTTCTTTCATTCTACTCCTTCAATATTTAATGATTTAGTAACTAAGAAGATCATACACTCATGCCCTTCCTTTTATACAGGTTCTTCGGAAACTCTTTCGCCCAAACTGCTCTTATAGCTTGTTTGAACTAAAAGTAATACAGAATCCTTACACACTTACGTCCGGAAACCTATACTAACGCCATTAAATTGTGTTCAAAGTTTCGGCGTACAGCACCGAAATAGCAAAGCTGACAAGCATACATGTACAACAGGTTGCATAGGATATAGGCGCGTGGCACTGCACATGTAATAATGGCAAGCCCTTTCTGTGGTGCACGATCGTTAATTATGACCCTTAGGGCCTATTCACATTCATATACGGACTGGTGTGTTGTTTACAATTAAATGTCGTATATTCTGCTGCCGTGCACCAAGATGTCGAGGTGTGTATTGCTGCGCTGATCCCGCTCATTCAACGAGTAAAAATATTCTTAATTGAAGAAACACCCATTGATGTAGAGTAAAATAGGCTTAATGCATGTTTAAAAAATGTACAAACCCAACCATACCTCTCAATACAGCGACAAGGGTGGATCCCCTAACAAGGGCGTACAAGAATTAATATTTATAATATGTGGGACGCCAGCTAATGGTATTACCATACTCAGCTGTAGTTGGTAAACACGGGCATTTTTCTCAATACTTCCAGGTGCCTAGACACTGAAGTAGAAAGCTGGATACAGGATTATTCACTGGGAGTTATTGCTACTTGAATAATATGATTAACACGTCGTGTGATCGTTGATATAAGTGTATTATTAAAGGGCATCATAGCATCAGCCAGGGATAACGTTCACAAATTATTACTTCTGCACCAATGACAACAAATCCATCATAAATGACCGTTCACATTAATAAAAGAACATGAACAAAACAAATTAAGCAATACCCTCTTCCAAAATAGTATCTTCAATGGATTACGTAGTTGATATGTCTTTACCTTGACTATGAATTACAATAGTATGTTTTACAATAAAATAAATACAAAATTTATTTATATTGACTATGAAAATAGAGTTCAAAGAGACAGTTAAATATGATAGTGATACATTTTATTGTGAACTTGGTGACCTGGCGGTCTAGGGGTAAGGTGTCAGACTTCTATGCTGGCGGCCGGGGTTCGATCCTCGGTTCTGGCACAGATTTATCTGATTACCAAACCCTTCCTTCACCTCTGACAAGACATCTTATGAATGTGGGGAATGCCAGGCCTCCACTTCACCCTACCATTACACATTAGCGTAAGTGCGTATAGCCCGAACGGGTAGTAAGACGCGGTGCTAATAATAATAATAATATTGTGAACTTATATAATTAAAGTTAAAGTTATAAACAATGACATTTTTAGTAATTTCAATATTTTTCCCTTAAATGGCTACAAAAGTGACGCGTAAGTAAATTATAAATATGGCCGTAGTTAATTTGACCACATTTAGTTTTAAATTACTTAATAAATACAAAGTAGATCCAGATCACTTGAAAGTAGATATAAAAGTTTGTCAAAGTTAGTATGATCATAGAAATTGATGCAATAACCTAGAATCATAACTTTAGTTGATAAGGCTTAAGCCTTACGTTTGGTAAAAAGTATTCTTAGTAGTGATAATAGTTGAAATTCTTACGCCGTATGTTGACATTTAGATAAAATACCTGGTAGGTAGATATAAAATAGTATTTAAGATCATATAACAAAATTCTTCCTCCAATGTTATAAACTATTGACGCTGAGCTGCTAGTTAATATCTAATATTTACCCATATATTAAAATACACCACTCTAAGGCGTTTTTTTTAAGATTCCTCGAAAGATTATTCAGTGATTGCCTACCCCAAATGTTAGTCCAATCAGAACATAGTATCAGGTATTACTTAAATTAAACATAACTATTCATTTGGAGTTATACATTCTGAATGTTTCCTTAAATAGTCTTAAATTAACAAATCAAAATACATTTTATCCATTCATTAAGATAGTCAGTAAGTAAATACTCAAAGTCAATAAAACTGATCTACGACAACGTTCATTACATTATCCTAGTCATATTTCATGACTCACAGCTCTGTATATTGTAATATAAAGAAAGACAATCCGGTTCTCGTATGAAGCTTCAAGAATACACAGTCGTACCAAATAATTGAATATTTAAGTTGATATTATTACTAAACAATAAATCACAAACCATTTAAACCACAAGTATTTATTATAATAAGCACATAAGAATCAAGAAAAAACATTTTTTTTTTTTAAATAGAACAAACCAGATAAAATTCCCCAAGTCAAACGAGCCCTCATAAGCGACCTCTGTGGTGCCTAGTAGAAACTCAGAATGATGGTGGTCCTTTGCAAGTAGTACTCTTCTAGTCAGATATACAAAATTAAGGTAACTAAACATTTATGGGGTATTTCTATTGTGTTTTTTGAAGAGGTAACCTTTAGTTGCAACTATTGTCTAGGTGACGAATGATTGTTTCTTCCAATAATTTCCTTTAAACTGCAGTAATAAAGTCACCCTGGGTTTACGATTTCATTGTTATTATAACTTTATCTAGGTTGGGTTATTAGTATTTTGGAATTCAGGCAATCATAAATGTTTGTTACGAAAAAAAAATGCAAATTTTTTGGTCGAGACAACTAGTTGGCTTAAAGCCTGTTAATCTCCGTCCGAACTTGAGACATATACGAAAAAATTAAAAACTATTTTCCAATATGATTCTGTCATCCATAAATTCCTAGCGCATTCAGTTTCAGACAATATAAATTATATGCATTTCCCGCCAAAATGAATACCACAACCCTATGGCTAAACGACAGAATATTCAGTAGGTTCAATAGATTTATATAGATTATCGAGGTTTAAGCACAATCACAAGATAGGTGAAACAAAGAAATATACATGATTGATTTTCAGAAACATATTGGGTAAAGGAGCGTCACAGTTCACCAAAAAGCACAACATATCACGGAGATATGGCACTAGAAGTTTATTATTTTAATTGTTCTGCTACTTCAAGGTACTGTACGTGCTAGTTATTCCCTTGATTATCGTAATGTGAAAGTTTTCCCTTTAGGTTAACCCAGCTGACCTTGGTGGTCTTGGAGCAAAGTGATCACCTCAGGACCCGATGCTCGTGGGTTAGAACCTAGTTGGAGTCAATAGATTCTTATTGAGAGACAATAAAACCATAGCACAGCTTCCTTCGGAGGGGAAGTAAAGCCGTTGGTTCAATGTCGATTGTGGCAGGTAAACGAACTCTGGAAAATACGTGAAAATATCTTTACTGGTAAAATGTGTAAGTTTTACACTCTCGCCCGTGGAAAAATCTCGTGTGCTGATAAAATCTGTTGGTTCAGAAGGTGTTCGATAAATACCTCAAATAAATAAATATAATAAAGGCTAATATTTATTTTTAGCGTTAGATTTTTTTTTCATCTGATGGTAGCTGGGGGATTCTTGGGGTCTGAAAATATAGTTTAGATTAGTAATCTTATCAGAAAAAACTTGGAGTTAAAATTGTTACCAAGCAGATAATTTTTTCCCATTAGCTTAGGAAATTACATGCCTTCTATATCATTCAAATCGAAATAAGATTGATTTTAATGTTTAAAATTTTTCTCAGAAGGATGGCATGCTCCATAGGATCAACAGGTCTGCTGAACCTCGGCTTCTTAAGACTCAATTGTTACATTTTATCAGTCATATTGGATCCACCACCCGAAGCTAAGTTTCGAATTTTTCTCAGAAAGATGACACACTCCATAGCTTTAATATCAAATGGCAGTTCCTTAGGATTCAATTTGTACGTTTGTCCACTATATTGGATTTGCCATCTTGCATTATTTTAAGTTTTGTATTATTATATGCCTAATTATAAATACAGCATACTTCATAGCGTGAATAGAAAATTTCTGCTTTCTGTAATCCAATTTTTATGCTTCGTTCCATATTTTGGATGCATCATTTAATCTTGTTTAAGTTTAAGGATGTTCTCATAAATATGGCATGTCCTATAGCATCCATACCAAATTTCAACTCCCTAGATTATATAGTATTATTGATACTAGCTATCAAAATTGACAGCCACGGATCACATGACTTTCTTGATGTTTGTCTGTATTAGATTAGCTTTTGTAGCTTTTTTCAACATTCCGATTATCTAATTTCTACTATGCTCCCATGTATGGGAAATTAAATACATACAATATATTGTGTGTGTTTTTAAATCTCCTATAAATAAACTACACGCATGGTGCCAGAATGTGTATGTGAAGCCAGACCAAAATCCTGCTCTGGTGATGCTAGCGTGTGTGGTATTGCAGGTTCCCAGAAAACATATGTAGCATTAATCGGGATAATCTGGCTCAAGTTCAAATCTACATTACCATAATCCCGCTCACCAACAAGAGATGTAATGTCAAGGTTGGCGCACACCTGTCCCTATCTCATCGAATCGATTCGGTACGTTTTTTTGTTATGTTGGCATTCATCTGTCCGCGTTGCATTGAATCGGTTCATTTCTACATAATTGTGTATGGAAATGGTGGTAAAACTGAAACCATGAATATCTTCCTAGCCGCTGAGGAAATATAAGAGCAACAGTGATAAGCCGTAGTGTGCGCCTACCTTAATATGCACCTACATGAAGTTTCCCGCTGCACCCGCGCGAAATTTAGCCCTGCCATGCTTGAGTGCAGCCAGACTCTTGATTGATATACCGGCTAGACCGGTTCGGTTGGGTGGTCTTGAAGGTCACAGTTTGACTCCAAGTGATAGCATTGGCTCTCTGGGTAAATCTTGGTGTGTTATTTACAGAACATAATCCTCATCCGGTTTCTTATAAACGTATTTTTTAAATCGCTGCTTTACACTACTGGAAACGTTCACCCTAGTCATCTCTTTTCTCTTTCAGTGACAATATTAAACTAATTTTATCCAGTACTTTCACCCTCCTGGTCATTTCTCCTAATATTATATAGTTTAATCTCGTTCCAGTGGACACGTAGTCAGTATGTCAAGCTCATTTAGTCTGGTTTTACGACGACACTTGGAGTGGGGATCACGTCCCAGACGGTTCTACTTACCGTCTTTTATCCTAAACAATTTCCTTTTCTTCCTCTAATCAAATGCGGATGAATTTCTTTAAAATGCTACATTAGCGTAATAAATATAGACCTATATTTTTATAAATAATACGGGTAATAAAACGCCAGAAAAATATGTATCAAGCGACTGTTTTAATAACCAATTAGTTTCAATATTCTCATTATGATATTTTATTATAACCTTGAATCAACTGGCAAATAATTCGGGTGCAGGTAATTTTAAAGATATAACCTTAATTAAAATAGTATCAACTAGTATTAATCGAGATTTAAACACTGGACTTCTGGTTCTCTAGACGCATTCTAGCACAATGTAGTCATTTTATAAAGTATATCACAATAAAAGCAACACTAAACTGGCACACAACTGATATGTAAAGAAATAAATTCCAGTACATTAACTCAATTGCTAGTATGTATATTTACTGAGCTATGAAACAAAGGTTCAAATCCTGATGTGGCCTAATAGATGTATATATGAGGAAATTTTGGCTTCTTTGTTCACAATGATGAATTCACGACATGAGGAATAGGTGCTGTGTCTGTTATAGAGTTAAATTTGTTTGTAAGTAATGTAATTATGAAATCAAACAGTTTATAAAATGCACGGTAAATACCAAAATAAAGAAATATGATTTATTATTATTATTATTATTATTATTAGCACCGCGTCTTACTACCCGTTCGGGTTATACGCACTTACGCTAATGTGCAAATGGGAGGGTGAATGTGAGGTGAAATGAAGGACCTACAGTTTAACGTGGAATCCGAACCACGGTGGAGACCTGGCATTCCTCACATTCACAAAATAAAGAAATAATCAAACACAAGATTATATGAGTCAATACCATCTTTCTAACAACCCGCATAGGTGAGCACGTGGACTAAACGTCATGATAATCGAATTTGGTGTGCCTGAGGTAGAGAAAATAGTTTACATAATTATAAAACATCAACATGGTGATAATCCAACCATAAAATTGACAATGAATATTTAAATTGTAGAATGTATCTTCACATATTGTTTTTTACTAACAAGCATAACATTTATTTTCAGTTATTTCAATTAAGCTGGTGTCCAAACACTTACTTTAAAATATCAACATAAAATACCCATTCAAATATATTTGTACATAAACCATTTCATTATGCCTATTTACATTTATAGTTAAGTGGATGTTTTTAACACAGTGTTCTCTATTTTGATTCCTCAGTTAGATCAGTGTGCACTTTCAAGTAGGAATGTGAAAAAAGTATCGATACTCTACTAACTTCGACATTTCCCTTTCAATACTAGTATTTTTACTTGATACTTTTTTCCGATACTTCTATTGATAGTAGTACTCACACTCCCGTATCGGATCGGTATTGAAATAAAAAAAAATTTGCTATCTTCACTCTTGTTGGGATTAAATATTTACTAGGGTGGACTGTGGAGGAACAATTAGTTACACTATTTCTCACTCATTTTCTGCACGACAAGCAAGAAGCAACTCTAGCACTCAATCTTTTTCAACTCATCATAATTCATAGCTGTTCTTTCATCTTTGTTTATCAATACAGCGTGATACCTGATGGGTGGAGTGGTGACCAGTCTACTTCCCCTGCCTTTATCAATGAGCACGCTCATCACAAACTAAATAAAATAACCTTTTGTAGATCTCAATGAACTCAACCAACTCAAGGCTGCTCCAAACAAATGAAGCATAAAAGTTTGTGTGCGTTGATTAAGCAGATAAAGTAGGACAGAGCGTCCATTCGTCTATTATTTGTTGATAATTAATAATCTATCTTGATAGAGTGTATAAACTACGAATGTAGATAAAAATGGCACCTCCCAGAAGCGCATTATGGACGTTTTTTTAAGAAGTTGGATAGAGAAAATGCTTATTTTAAAATTGCTTTTTAAGTATTAAAAATCATTTTAACATCCAGGATTTAAATAAATATGAAATAAATTATTATGAAGCAAAAGTTGAAATTATTATTATTACTTGTTAAAAAAACTCTTTCCAGATTAAATTTTCTACACCGATACCTACTCTTATCAATAATTTTATTTCGATACTAGGACTGTATCAATACTTTTCTTCCGATAATTTTAATGAGTACAGTATCGATATTTTTCTTAATTTCAAAATGCCAATCTCGCATACTGCTATGTTCAAAAATCAAACTATTTATTTATTTAAAATGTAAGTGGTGAATTTATTCGTAGCATATAGAAATGTATCCCTTATATTTCTCATCTCCCTGATACATCCTATGGAGCTGATGCTGTCTGTGTTCAACAATCTAAGGAACGTTCCTAACAGCATCACTCTGAGAGAAGTCACCAGTTACATGGCCTCTGAAAAAGACATCAGCAGGAGCGTCGCTACCCATCAGGCCAAGACAGACTTGAAGTGAGGCGTCAATTTTGGATTGCTCAAAAGTGCCAACAACTTGTATACGATCGTTGATTTCAACAACGACGTGGATCGTCTGGCAAGGCCACACTGGTGTAGACATCGGAGGCGCCGGAGTCGCCGAATGAGGCGCTCCTCTAGTGGCCGACGTAGATTTCGTAGGCACTCTGGTAGTAGGAGGATACGTAGCAGGAGGAGGGGTGGGCATAGGAGGAAAAGACGCGGGAGTAGGAAGCGACGCAGGTGACACCACCACAAACGTAGACAAAGCCACAGCCACCACAGAGATAGGTCGAGTTCATCAAAGTCCTGAACTTGACGGTTTAATTCTAACCCCCACCCCCTAAATCCCATAAAACAATTCTTTCAACAAACTTTTGCTACCCAAGGTCCCATTTCTGTTTTCACACAAAATGTGCTATGATTCGAAATATTCTAACAGTAAAAAAAAACATTTGAGTATAATTCGTGTCTGGTTTTAAATTTTATATGTAAGGCTAAACTTTCAGGTATTATTTTATTTCTGAGAGAATGAAAAAAAAACACTGTTTTATTGATGTTTATTTCCTCCCTAATGTGTCTGTACTCAATAATTGTTATGGACGATAAAACTATGCATTGTATTCTGGGGTGGAAGAGATATATTTATACAGTAATTATAACGTTAAAGTATAAAAATCTAATTAAAGTACGTATCCAGTTATTATAAAGCCGAATAGCCTGAAATTGCATTTCCTGTAAAAGATTTTATTGTGTGGTGTAAATGCGTTGGAAACTATGTAGATAGGTAGCCTTGAAAGTAAATACATAATATATTACCAAAAAAGTGATTTTAAGGCTTAGATTAAAATATTTAAGTTGAAAAATACGTGATGAATCTGATTCTTTTCTTTTGAGTTGATAGGCAAGGTTGTTATAATAGAAGGTTGCCTCAACCAGGAGATTTGTCGAGGTTAAATTATATGTAACAGTTATTTAATTTTAAAACACTTTTGTAAACATCACAAGTATGATACGCGCGCACTGTTAGTTAAAAACTGATAGTATAGTAAAATAATATTAATGTAAGCTGCAACAAAATGTGTTTGTTTGTTTATATAAAAATACTACTACTACTACTACTGTTTTGGGTGTGCTTTGTTACGACTATCAGTAGAGCTAGGAGGAAGTGGGGTAAGGGTGGGGTGAAGGGTTATGTATGACTGGCTCTGGCAACATATTAGGTCGATGGGCGGCAAAATGGAGAGAGCGAAAAGTTTCTTGAGCTTTTTTTGGCACGATATTTAGTAGGGAGTTAATCGTAAACAGCGATCCTAGCAGTCCTTACTTGGAACAAGAGCTTACCAACTCTCATAACATACAATACCCCGTGGCTAATACAAGTTAAATAACAACCAACCACCTTATCAGAGCTACTCACGTGAATAGAACCAGTAAGCCAATCCAGTCAATGTTCTTTTGAGCCCCATGGCTTCTTTGGTGCTGACTGACATCTTTGAAACGTTACCAGACCAAATTATGTATACCTACACCGGACCAAATGATCTGTAAAAACATGTGTTTAGCAGCTGTCACTTCTGACGGTCAAAATTTAGGTATTATACCTAAATGTTGACCGTCAGAAGTCAGCTGTGAGCTGTCAGTCAGCACCAAAGAAGTCATGGGGCTACTGTAGGTTGTGACTTTGGGCGTCAAGCATTAATTTGATGCATGAGTAGGATTTTTAGAATTTAACATTTACACCACGATAAACGTTCAAACGTTTTACTAAGGTGTTTACACGGTCATTTCAGGTGTCATTTGTTTAGTTAAGTCGTCCATTTGAATACTTGTTTAAAAATGGAGTTTTTTTACTGTAATTTCAGTTTTTATTTTAATCTGATATATATACTTGCTTATGACAGCAGGGTTTGTCACCTAGGCATTCCTGGTCTTCTTCTGGCAGTGGTGGACGTATTCTGAGGTTGGGCCACCATTTAGTTGTGAATACGTTACCCCGATGAGATGATGTGATGAAGATTGTTGTCAATAGAAGTCTGTTTACTTACTTAAGCCTAATTAACCAGACCATGGTAATTAAAGGAACATTTACCCTTCGGGAAAAACACCTGTGGTGTCACTGGGAGTCGAACCCGGGACCCCTATAGTAACAGCCAGGAATGCTGACCACTAGACCAAGAGCCAGGCCGAACTGGTAGCAGTAATTAGTAATATATCAAATCTATACAACATGGCATCGCGCACAATAGTCACATTTTACATACTTATTTGAGTAAAAATCATTTTCGGGCTGGTTGTCTCACCCCCGGTAATATAGCTTGACCAAAAAAATAAAACTTTAACTAGAAAACATAGCAAATAATAATAATCTCTACACTATTAGATTATAACGTTTCCCATGATGTGTGTTTGTGTGAATGAGTGGTGAGGGGAGGCTTGGTCTGGGTGTATATAATAATAAAAATATCCAAGAGCCCCCGCGTACTAAGCGGCCTGGTCCTGTGACCCGCTGTCGCTGCGGCAGGAAGAAACCGCGAATGGAAGAAGAGATTCGACGAGATCCTCCCATCACTTTATTTTCAAATCTCTGTTACTATACTCTTCACATGTTAGGCTCAAAGAGGCTGGACAGTCTTAAGCCTCCATTGTTAAGAGCTTAGTATCAATGAACTGTGTTTTTTCCATATTAGAAAAAAAAATCGGGTGTGGCTGTCTCGGCGCACGGCCTGAGGGGTTTTATGTGGATACGCTGCACCGCTTCCAATTTATTTCGCTCCAGGTACTTCTTTATTCGTTCCAAACCAGACATTGGGGTATTAATGGATAGCTGACGAGCCGATCTTTACCATATTATACCATACCATACCATAGTAGATCTCGACGAGATCTGTTGATTGGCACTAAAACAAGCGTCGTACCACGACAAAGTGCGAAGTTATACTTGGTGGAAGTTTCCGAGGTGCGATGGATCATATACAAAATGGTGCTACGCTATTTGAAGGTCAATGACGAATCCTTATTCCCACAACTATCGAATGATATCAATTTGGTTTGGCTACTTTTAATACTTTATAAATTATTAAGCTAATCCTTATTGAATGATTTTGTATCCCCCTAGTACAATTCTGAATTTAAAGACGGATTCACGTCGAATATATTAATGTACGGTATGTTGGAAAACCACGCTCATTGTACAAACAACACTAACAAACTGTAAACGAGTGCTCTCGGGAGACGACTCGTCGCTCTTGTTTCAACTGCCAATGCGCTCGCTACCTGCCATAATATTCTAATGCTCGCATCAGTCAAGTGCGCGCTGTCCCATTTACCACACGCATTCTCGCTGGTCGCCAAGTGCGCGCTGGCCCTTCTTATATCATTTGATTGCAGTACTTGATGTAATGAAAATAAAAAAATAAAAATATTCATTGAATTGAGTTTAACTGTAGCACAGCAAATAGAGAATTTTATTACTAATCTCGGGTGCAATTTAAAAAAAACTCCCTTAGCTACACCACTGAATACGACAATACTAAATGTAAATGTTATTTACAAATAGCATTTATTACTTTCTGGTCAGTTATACACTTGTTTTGTTAGAACTTATAACGATTCAAACGGAATGTTATTCTTTGAAAGCTTAATCAGTTTTATTTAAGTGGTTCTTATTCTAGGTTTCAAGCGATTTGTCAAATGCTAGCGCAACTGTATGAATGGTTTGTTTTAAATAAATTGTAGGTGTCCGTACTGGTGGACACACGGACTAATAGTCAAGCTCTTCTAGTCTGATTAATCGATGACGGGGTGGTCGGGGCTCAAATCCAGACGTTGTTACATTAGCGTTTTTTAAACCCGAAATATAAAATACTCTCACTATGCGAATGAGTGTTCATTTTGAATATACACATAATATTGGATTTATTGTTTAGTACTGTTCATTCTCATTTGAGTAATTTTAGCCAATTTGAATTATTTAATTAAATATTAACTCACTAGTACCAGTTCTCAATGCGTTTACAATACTGAATTGTCAATTAATATACAGCAGGCCTATACTTGGAATGATAGTCAATAATACTAAAGGTGCATTCATAATAAAAGAATACTTTTACAAGTTAAACTTACAAACAATTGATTTTTCTTAAAAGTAATATTAGGATTGCTAATTCTTTATAGTTTCTTAAATATATTGTAGCGTGGGGCGCACGTGACCTGGGAGGGTCACAGGCCGTTCACACGTGAACGCGTGAACCACGAGTTCTTTTAGGGATATTGGGGTACGCTGCCTACCAAACACGAATGAAAATGCCCACGGAATATTCAAGGTTTTAATTATTAAAATTATCACTACGTACACACACCGATTAACTGTATATATAAATTAACTATAACTAAACAAATAATAAAATAAAAAAGTCTTAAACAAGTCTGTAACTTAATAAACTAATAGAGCACACAGATGTGTAAGTAAATTGGATAAACAAATTAAAAATTATAAAACACCTAATAACTATTCAAATATTTAAAAGACATTCACAAAAATGTTCATTAACACAGTAGTCTACAAGAATAACAAAAGTCACTTGTCTCACGCACGATACACGGCGATGACCCACAATACACAAACACTGGACTCGCTGGTCTACTCCCGTGCCGTACACACTACCTCGGCACGTGCCACACGAACACTGGACTCGCCGCTCCACACTCTCGCACTGGGAACTCCCGGACTCATCAGCCGCGAACCAAAAACTGAACTGAGGCTACCTCTGAGCATGTATTTATAGGGGTGGTGACAGCTG